>PITA01002328.1:0-11838 GCA_004023965.1 Spilogale gracilis
ACAATCCAACAATTTCTTAACAAAAATAATATATCATATATTTAATGATATCCAATAATGCAAAATTATACACACACACATACGTATTTATATATATATAACTGATGCCAAATAAATTAGCAAAAACCACACTTATTCATGATGCTGACCCTACTAAGCTTGGAATGGAAGGCAACTTCCTCAACTTGAAAAATATATGCCCCCACCTCCATAGCAAAATATTAGGAACATTTCTATTAAAGTCATTAAAAAAGAAAAGGATATCTGCTACTACATTACTATTCTCCATTGGTTTAGATAGCATAGCCAATGAAATAAGACAAGAAAACATGAATAAATATGGAAATATAAGAAGAAAAAAGTTAGTTTCTGTTGATGATAGTATTGTTTACCTAGACAATTCAAGAAAATCAAGAGAAAACTTTAGAATAAAAAAGTTCAATCAAGTGGACAACTAAAGGACATTTTAAAAAATGCTCTTCAATATATTATTAGTAACAAATTTAAAAATATTAATAAATCTCAGAAGGGGCCAGTCATACATTCCCCCTCTCAAAAAACCTACCAAATGAAAGAAAAAATATCCACCTGAGGCATATCTTTTTTATTTAAGAATATCCAGGATAAAACAAAAAATATTTTAAAATTTTCCAGAGAGAATTAAAGGGGACACCTACAAATAATTTGAAATAAGAATGGCATCAGCCTTTAAACAACAACAACAACAATGGAAGCTATTAAGATAATAAAGCCATGTCTTTAAAATTCCAAGGGTAAAAGGACTTCCAAATTGAATGCTATCCTCAGTTCAACTACCAACCAATTATGAGGCAAGAATAAAGTTACTTTCAGTCATGCAAAGTCCCAGAAAAAAAATTTAAAAGAAGCTAATTGAGAGTGCTTCAAGACAAAGGAATAGCCGAAGGAAGAGAAGTCTTAGTGGACAGAAGTAAAAGGAATTCCTAGTGGATGGTGAAGGAAAGTCCAGAGATGGCAGTTACACTATAGGACTGGAGAACAGAATGCAACCAGAAGTAGAGGGCTCCAGAAGGAATGTATCCAAGGGAAAGGAAATCAAACTAACTACCCAATGTGTTTGTTTTATTGAGAGGAGTTTCACATATTTGGTTGTAAGTGTATAAGATTTATAAAAAACTAGGCAAAGAAAAATAAGACAATTATTAACTGGAATAAGGACAAAATATTGTATAAGAATGGAAACAAAGTTATAGAATATAATGTAGCTTATGTAAAAATATTAGCATAGTCATAATGATATGCCTGAACAATGAATTAACTTAAAATGTTATGTAACCATAATGGGGTGGGAAGGAGAGGGAACATGTAAGAAAGTGAAATTCTCATCATGTAGGGTAGAAAGTAAATATGAAAGACAATATCTACTAAATGAACAATGACAACAAAATCGTACCAGTAAAGTGTGATATTTAGAAAAATATATATATATATATATTCAAAGAAACTGCTAAAAATATTGAAAATTTTTGCTTCTGGGGTGGGAACTGGATTGCAGTAGTATTGATCCAGAGGTAGGCTGGTAAATGTTTAAAATTATGCTCTCTGGGAAAAAACCCAAAACCCTGATTTGTAGCATGTCCTAATTTCTGTGGTGCAAATAGTCCTGCCAAGGCTGATTAAAGCTACCAATGTGTCATCTCTGAATACAAAGTTGTGAAGAGACCCAAACAAATGTCTCCAGCACATCAGTGTTCTAGATCCAAGGACAGGTATTTTTAATATTTGATGTTAAAACTTTGTACATGTATTACTTTTTAAAAAATACTTAAATACATTAGTTGGTACAATTGCTTGAAAGTTTTTTTTTGAGATGATATTCCTTATGTTCCACATATGAGCACTGGGTGTTACATGCAATTAATGAATCATTAAACACTACAACAAAAACTTACGATGTACTATATGCTGGCTAACTGAACATAATTATTTATATATCTGTATCTATAATCTCAAAGAGTAAGAATTATGGGCACCTGGGTAGCATAATCGGTTGGACACTGACTCTTGGTTTTGGCTCAGGTCATGATCTTGGAGCCATGAGGTCCAGCCCCATGTAGCACTCCTCGCTCAGCGAAGAGCCTCCTAGGGTTTGTCTCTCTCCTGCTGACCCTCCCTATCCCGCCTTCCTCTCTTTCTCTCAAATTAATAATAAACCTTTATAATAAATTAAAAACTAAGAATTATATGATATTATAATTAAAAAAAGAAGATAGTGGGGACCTGCCATACTATGTTGAAATACACCATAAAGCCATATCTATTTAAAGATGTTTTTGGCATAGGGAACAAAAATATATAATACTAATAAATGAAATATTCAAATGAGTGGGGGGAAATTGGACTGCTCAAAATTACATGAGGAGCACTGGATATTCTTATAGAGAAAATAGTAAGTTGAATTGTTAATTTACACTACTTTGTCATATAACATGAAAAAATCAATTGAAGATAAAAATCTAGACATTTTTAAAACTTTAGAAACAGTTAAAATCTGTAGATTTGTCTTTAAATTTGGAGTTTAAAAGATCTTCCTAAACTAGATATAAAAGCCAGGGGCCTTATAGGAAAAGACACACTGAAATAAATAGTAATAATTTCTAGGGACTAAAATATAACATAATCAAAAATTAAAAGGCATATAAAATCAAGAATAAAGACTTGCTATATACATTATTAATCAATATCTATAAAAGTTTCTATAAATCAATGAGAAAAACACAAATAACTGAATAGAAAAGTAGTCAAAGCACAAGATCAAATAATTCATAGAAGCTAGGTAAATAGCCAATAACATATTAAAAATATGCTCAACTTCACTGATAATTAGGAAAATGCCTGAGGAAATGATGAGACACAATGTTTTACCCACAAAATTGGCAAAAATTAAAAAGCATGTAGAACAACAGTCTTTTTTTGTTTTTGTTTTTGTTTTTTGCACTACCGGCAGTAATGCAAATTGATACAATCATTTGGAAGACAATTTAGCAGCATCTATTAAAGTAAATGCTCATGCCTTTTTGTTACAGTGTCTGGACTCAGGTGTCAAAGACAATTGACTGCTAGGCCTAATTTAGCAGATGATTCCTCATGTCTCCATTTGACTACATAGATGCAGTTACCAGACTATTCTTTTCTTCCAGATTAAACAAGTTCTAGACAGGTCTGAAGTTTGGTAATGTGATATTATCTAAGTCAAAACCCTCAAAATATTAATACCATCATTAATTAGTTACTAGAGGTTTTATTTTTAGTTTATATGAAATATTTTAATAATTACATGATTATTTTTATGTATATGTAGCACTAACAGAAAGAAAAATGTCATTAGCTATCAGTTACTGATTGCTTGCTCCATACTCTAGGTATGTTTCATTTCATACTTTTAATACTTTCTTGAGATAAGTATTATTTTCCTCAATTTGGAGATGAGGTTTAGAGAGGTTGAGTAACCTGTCCAAAGTCACACAGCAAGTTAGTGTAATTCAAGTACAGATATGACTATCTCCTAAGATCCCAACTTCTATGTTATTGCTGTAAAATATGAACAGTAATAAACATAATGCAGTCAAGCATGGCTATATTATGATTTTTTTTTAAAGATTTTATTTATTTATTTATTTGAGAGAGAGAGAATGAGAGAGAAAGCATGAGAGAGGGAAGGTCAGAGGGAGATGCAGACTCCCTCCTGAGCAAGGAGCCCAGTGCTAGACTGGATCCCAGGACTCTGGGATCATGACCTGAGCCAAAGGCAGCCACTTAATCAACTTAGCCAACTGCTCTATTTATGAATTTTTATTGCATAGAATTAACTATAGGTCCAGTGTTAAAATCACAATATTGAAATATTAAAAAATAATCACCCATTGAATTAGTATATGCAGCACTATATAGACAGAGGAAGGGAGCTTTTAATGTATTGTTCTCTATCCTCTTAAGAACCTCTCAAAGTGCCTCTAACCGATCCAAAAACATAACTATTTATGAAAAATATAATACAAAAATCAATCCTTAAATAAGGCATTTGTTCATTTTCCCCATCCTCCTTTAAAGGTTTCTCCTGTAGATTATGACTTCTTAATGTAATATCTTATGTAATTCCTCAGTTTGCTGATATACTTAAAATAAAAACAGCATCGGTCATTACTAATATGCAAGCCTGCAGAGCCTTCTTGGCACCAGGAGGACTCTAACTCTCTCCAATGATCACTGGTCTACAGTGAATGTGAGCATTTACAGACGGGTGATCCCTCTGCTTTTTCTGATACGTCCAAGACAATGAGGTGAGTACTGCCAATTTAGGTTCCTAGCTGTATGACACGGTGGCCGAGGTGTTTGTTCACTTTTATTAGTCCATTGTAGATATTGGCTCTCCTCCCAGATTTTCTGCTTTGTTTTCCTACCTTGTGTTTGTTTGGACCATCTGCTTCACTAGATCAGCATTCTCTCCAGGTTCTTCATCTCCATTGCTACAAGTTGGAGTCCTTTTTTGTTTTTTTCTTCAAAGTAATAGCCACCTGCACCTTATCCATTTTTAAATTCAATTCTCCAATTTTCTTCAGACTTTTCATTTTTTGGAGAAGTCTGTCTTATTTACTGTGATAGTCTAGAATGGGATTTCTATTCCCGGTATGGGCTGACTTTATTCAATGCATTTTTTTAACCCAATACTACATTTAAAATAAAGTCCTTTGATTTGCCTTATATCATGTTACTGGAGTCCCTCCTATTAATATATTTGCCTGGTAGGATAACTTATTTCTTTTCAGTCTTAAACCACATATCCAATAGAAATACCAATCTCTGTTTTAGCAACAAATTCAACAAAACTGAAGAGCATGTAAGGTCTATGAGTTCAATCCACAAATTAATCAAGGCTAGAGTAGTTCAAAGCCTGAAAGATAACTAAGGCACAAAATCTAAACAAAAAGGAGCCATTAGAGCACCAAATCAATTTGTGCCGAAAGCAGGCTAACCAGGGACAGTCCAACCTCACTGACCAGACCAGGAAATGAGTCAGTCCCAGCAACAGTGAAGATGAGGGACCTGAGCTGTGAAGGACATGGTTTTAAGGGATCACAGCTGCACAGAGACAGAGATCTTGGAAGTTCCTTGGTTTCTGGGTAACATTTGACTACATGTCTGTGTCTCTATGCCAAGGCTCTATCCCTGAAAAAGATGATAAACAAAAGTAGTTCAAAAAGCACTGGAATACCACAAGGTCCCAATAGAGAGGAAGCCAGGCTGTTCAAGTAGAGCAGTAACACACAGTAAGGTTATGTTCATAAAATCAAAGCTACAGCCATAGTTCTGGCACGTAAGCCCTAAGTGAACAAAGCTGGCCTCTTATTGAACCTTTAGTTATTACTCAGATTCTAACATTTCACTTATTTTAGGGATCCAATAGCCTTAGAGTCTGATGAATTGAGTCTTCAACTGGGCCTAACCAGCCCAAACTAAGAAAAGATGAATGGTGTGGATCAGAACAACAAACAGGTCACTACTGAGAAGGCTACACAAATTTGATGCTGAGGATTCAAGCTAGAGGTGGAATGTGCCAATATTGAACATATGTTCAAATATGGAACTTGTTCTTCATGGCTGTGGTAGACATCATAATTCAATCATATCATGCTTCCCCCTGAATGCATTCTCTTCATCTGACTTAGCCAGTAATTGATGCCACATCACTAATTGATTGTAACTGGCATTCTATTGGAAGTGAAATCAATTTGCTATCCTTGGTTTGCCCTTTTCTTTTTAATCCTTTGCTGTGAGGTTTTTATGGAAAATTTCAAGGGAATATTATTATCTCCTATAGGTAGATGTAGTTCCTTTACCTATTAATATGGGGAGAAGGTGCCTGGAAAACATCGGAAGTACTATTGGAAATTCTGCTGACTGATGAGTACTTTTGCAGGCCAAAAAGTATTTTTCGGATCTTATCTAGAAGACAGTTGTACAGATAAATTTCTTTAAATATTCCCATAGTGTCCTGAGTTAAACTTTTGTTTAAAAGAAACACAGAGACAAACACAAGGAACTTTCACTTACATTTACTCAAATATCCCAAAGGGCTGTAGCCAGAGGTTGGCTATTGAGTGAAAGAGTCTCCTGAGTCTATAAGCTCAAACACAATCCTTTTCAGGGTGTAAATGAAGCTGGGCACAATTAGGCAGAAAATGGTATCTTTAAGGGAAAAAGAAAGTTTATGCAGGCTTAAGTCCAACTTCAATAAAAAATAAGAGAAAGAAAGCCTTACCCTTGGATAAAGTGACCTTCAGTGGATGTAAGTAAGAAACAGCAGTTTTAAGTCTCATGTTCCTTGGATTCTCTCTCTCTCAACGAATAATACTCTTTAATATGGAAGAGATAAAATTAATACACATTTTATTTCTTATTAAAAAAATTTTAAAGATTTTATCCATTCATTGAGAGACAGAAAATATGTGAGCTCGTGTGTATGCGAGAGGGGCAAGGTGGAAGGTGAAAGAGAAGTAGACTTCTCTCTAGGAGTGCAGAGCCCCCCACAGGGCCCAACCCCACAACCCTGAGATCATGACATGAGCTGAAACCAAGAGTCAGAGGCCCAACTGACTCAACCACCCGGGTGCCCCAATTAATATACACTTAAAACTCAACTAGTTAATTGAAACAATTGGGCAACCTGTTCACTTGCAATTGTAGGTGTTCTAAATTCAGTTGGACAATTTTTTAGTTGTTAAAAAAAGTCTATCTTTCCATTAGTTAAAAGACGTAAGACAAATCCTCCCCCCACAGGAAAAAAAAAAAACCCACAATTCAGTAGAACTAATAAATATGATTTCCACAGGGTATTGATTTTTTAAATATATTTTACTTATTTAAATACTGCAAATATATTTAGACCCAATGTTGCTACATTCTCCAACATTTTAACAGATAATTGAGCAGTGGTTCTTCATCCAGATTGTTTATCTTAATACATCCTTATTTTCTTATTTCTATGACCATGGCTTTGCCCTTAGATTTAACAGTGGGTTTCATAATAGAGGAAGTTCCAGAAACCAATTACTAAGATCTTGTGGAATTTAACAGAATAATTCAAATGGTGCCCAAGAGACTCAGTATATTTATAACACCAAAAAGAGAAAGGTAGAAAAAGAAACTTGAAAGAAACTCCAAAGTTCTCTTGAGTTCAATAGCTGTCTAACTAAATAAAATGTGATGTGAAATTTTAGGGCAAAAGACAGCACAGACCGTTGTGTGTTAGTTCTTAAAGAATTGTACCTTCAGCCTGCTAATAGCTGTCATTCCCATAACCTTTGAAGAAATACAAATAGCACCTGGGCTCTGAGTTTACCTCTACCTCAGTGATATAGCACTTTTTTTCATATTTGCAAGTCTTATTCAGCACTCTAGGTTACCTCTTAAAAAATTGCCTACTGGTTGACTGCTTCTGACAGATAAAACTTCTAGACTGCTTTTGATGAAAATGACTGCAGATCACTATTTTAACAAATCCCAGATATTAGAACTATATCATCAAAATATCGTTTGTGCTTCCTGAAAATATATTGATGGTAGAGGCAAAAGAATCACACATGATGGAAAGTTATATAGAAATTATTCAGTATTCAAATACATCAAAAATGCTTGGAGAAGGAGCTGGAATTTCTGAATTCTGGAATTCTCAAATAGTTAGTCTTGAGAAAGTTATCAGAGATTTAGGCCAAAGATGATCTCTCTGTGTCAGCTTGCTTTCTTATTAGGTAAGCAAATAAATATAAACCCTATCCTTTCCTGGACCATTCCCATCTCAAAGAAAATTATGTAGTCACAGGGAAACAGCTCTCTTTGGAAATAAACTTACTGGACAATTTATATACTGCAGATAACTGTAGAAGAAAGATTTGACTCCAAAAAATTTTATTCTTATTACTTTGAAAATTAATGCAGATGTGCCTATATCATGAGCCTGAAACACTCAGACAAGTGTGATAGCAAAATGAACTTTATCTGAATCCCCAAAATGGAAAAATAAACAGAAGTTACCAGGAGATAGATTTTAGCCCAAATCAAACTCAACTTTCAGACAATCAGAATTGTCCGAGAATGGCTTCATTATGGGGAGAAATTCCTATTTACAGATGTTCTTAAACAAAAACTTTTTTTTTTTTTAGGAATACTTGCATTTCATTTGAGTCCATATTCTCCTGCCTTTGCTGATTCTTTTTTAAAAAATAATATAGTTTATTTTATTTTTTCAGTGTTCCAAGATTCATTGTTTATGTACCACACCCAGTGCTCCATACAGTATGTGCCCTCCTTAATACCCACCACCAGGCTCATCCATCCCCCAAGCCCCCCTCCCTTCCAAAACCCTCAGTTTGTTTCTCAGAGTCCAAAGTCTCTCATGCTTTGTCTTCCTCTCTGATTTACTCCAGTTCACATTTCCTTTCCTTCTCTTAATGTACTCCATGTTACTCCTTATGCTCCACAAGTAAGTGAAACCCTTCAAAAGACAAACGGACAAAGAAGATATGGTCCATATATACAATGGAATATTACACCTCCATCAGAAAGGATGAATATCCAACTTTTGTAACAATATGGATGGGACTAGAGGAGATATGCTGAGTGAAATAAGCCAGGCAGAGAAACAAAAGCTTTTTAAGAAATAAGGTAACTGGGCCCAGCATATAACCTAAAAGTTCAGATTCTTAAGCATGTACTTCACCAAAAAAAGAGAAAAATATTTCTTTAGTACAACCTGACAAACCACTTCCATTAGTAGGCCTCATTTTTTTTATCTGCAAAAAGAGGGTTCAAGGGGCACCTCAGTAGCGCAGTTGGTTAAGTGTCTGTCTTCAGCTGAAGTCATGATCCTGGGGTCCTGGGATCCAGCCCCTGAGTTGGGCTCCCTGCGCAGTCGGGACTCTGCTTCTCTCTTTCCCTCTGCCCCTCCACCTCCTCCCCATCCTTACCCCACTCTACCTCCTCTCACCCCCATGTTTGAGCTCTCTCTTACTCTCAAGTAAATAAAATCTTAAAAAAGAAGGGTTCAAACAAAATAGTAATTGTCAAGTATGTGCATTCGTTGCCAGCTCACACAGAGACAGTCTGATGAGCCATGGCCCTTATAAAATTACAAGTCCTTTCTCCAATTTATGTGGGTAATTGGCTGGAAATCTGTTTTTACAAATTATTGAAAGCTACTAAATATCCTCTTGAATGGTTTATTAAATATTTCTAAAGTCTGGAATTCATAAACAAATGTTGGCATAATACTAGAGCTTACTGAGACTGAAATTAGGTATTCTATTAAATTTGGTTGTCACACAGTACTGGGATATAGTACAGATGAGCTTTCATATTCTCAAAATTACAGGGAAGGAAGCTTTGTTGATAGATCACAAAAAGGAATGTCTTGAGTTGACTGCAGCTTTCACTTGCTGTTATTCTTATTTTAATAATACATTATGGTTATATTAATTTCATCATTATTGACTGAGTTCATGGGAGTTTTTGGGTTGCATGTGGAAGTGCATGGATTCATCACTGATAATGTCTGCAAAATACCATTAACTCATCTTCCACATACTAGACACATGAAGCCACAGCAAATTGAAAAAGAACCAGCCATACTTCTATGGCCAAAGTGATGTAATATTCCACAGAGCAGTTAAGACGTTTCCCCAAAATATATTTGCCACGTTTCCTTTTCATCACTAGGTACTTGGTCTACTAGAATGATCATCTAAATAAAATATGTCTCGTGCTGGCTAACTGAACATGATTTAAAAAAATTAAAAAATAGAGTATGTCTCAAAAACATTCTAGAAAGGTATATAAAAAAATCTAAGATTTTTTTAAAGATTTCTAGGAGTCTTCAGGGCTCTACTTTCTAATTCCAATTCTACACTGTGGACACACTGTGGAAATCCTTTTCATGTTCAGAGGGGGAGATCTGAAAGTAATTTAACACCATGTTAACTTAGAAGAAGAAAGCTAGTCACACAGCTACCATTCTTTGAGAAGAATTCTTCCTACTTCAGAAGAATCATGAAGAATCAAGAACAGAAAAATGACATGCTCCAGTCACTGTTTCAGCTGCTACATTTCAGAAACAGGGAGATTCACCACCAAGCACATCAGTGAAGTCAAAGACTAGCACCTAAAGTGACTGATAGCCCACTCACCTCTGGCAAACCTCAAATTAGCCAGAAGAGAAGCTTTCGGAGAAAAAGATGCAAAGACACAAAGACACGGAGTTATAGATAGACTTATGTAAACAGGTGAGCGATAGAATCAAGAACAGTAATACACAAGTAAATAACAATCTTAATAGGGAAAATACTATCAAATGAGCTGTGAGATGTTTTATGTCTTAAATCTTGTTTCAAGGTAAAATTCTTTGCTTAGTCATCATAAGGATATTTTCTTCATTCAATATATTTATTTTAAACAAAGAGATGGATTAGAACCCAAAAGTTTCAATTATGAGTAAATCCCTCTTCCTGACCACTAACCCCAGAGAAAAAAAGGAAGTGCAAGGCAATTTTCAAGTCTGCCAGAGCCAGCTGATGGCAGCTCCCTGACTGGAAGCTGTAACGTCTCGGAGCTTACGTGAGCCTCTAGCTCTTTATCAGTATTGGATGTATCTCAGGGCTCACTGAATTATATCCTATAACCTACACATATAAAACAGTGTCCTTGGTCTGACCAAGGAACTGAAATCACGTGAGCTATGAAACATGCAATACTCATCTTAATCAAATATATTTAAAACAACATAAAAAATACTAAAATGAGAATTAAGGTTCTCAGCTTCATGTCTGGACAACAGTTATAAGGTACAATTTGCTTCTAAGAAGAAAACATTAGAAAAGAATGGAATAGAATTAAAATGAGTTACTACCTGGAATATCCAATAATTCATGGCCCTGTGAATGTTGACCAAAGTACTTGTGAATAACTTAACATCAGGGTGAGTGAAATTATTAAATTGCTTATGAGTAGCAATTTCATGGACACATTACTGACAAAACAACAAATCAAAGCAAAGTAATTGAAAGTAAAAAAGTTGCAATAGCACTAATACTGTTAATAGTGGCATGCTGGGGAAAAAAAAAATCCTGCATTTGTACCTTTAAACAATAAGATGAAGTCAAATTATGCATGATCTTCAATGGCATGACTTTGGATCATTAACATCACAGGCAAGAAGAGAATTGGAAAATTCAAGACTTATAAAAATTAGCCTTGTATTTTTAATTAGATTGAGCATATTTCTTTTGCTGGTAAAATGATAACTTACTGAGAACATTAATGGATTTTATTACTCATGCTTATAAAATATTTTTATAAAAATCACCCTAAATATTCAGTTCTGTTTTAGTTCTATCTTCCTCAAAATACTCATTTGTTGTTCCTGTTTTCTTTGGTCAAACTTGGAGCGCTCATAGGGATGCTCTGCATTTGGAACAACATCCAGGACTAGGTGCAAAATGCAGCATTACATGTCTTGAGAATACTGAGTAATTACAAAACACTGTACACGTTTAATGCTTCAATGGGCTTTTGTCCAGTATTGAATTGAACTGAACTTAACCCTTATAATTTTAGAAAATTTCTTAGTAGGAATGACTTTCTTTTTTTTTTTTTAAGATTTTATTTATTTATTTGACAGAGAGAGATCACAAATGGGCAGAGAGACAGGTAGAGAGAGAGGAGGAAGTAGGCTCCCTGCTGAGCAGAGAGCCTGATGCGGCCTTGATCCCAGGACCCTGAGATCATGATCTGAGCTGAAGGCAGAGGCTT
>PITA01002328.1:11938-137778 GCA_004023965.1 Spilogale gracilis
CCCCCCCCCCCCCCCCGCCAAGACCTAGGGATAAAATGTGGGGAAGGAAATATTCACCAACCCATCCATCTTGGCTTCCTTAGCACACTAGAGCCAAATTAGGGAAAGAGATATATAAATTTAAAGCCATTATATAGGTTATTCAGGCCAAGAATACTGAATTCTCAGAGAGAAGAAGGGTTGTAGGACTTAAATTATCCACAGTGACTGCCTAAGCTGATAAATGTACCAGATAATTTCTAAACTCTCCACTTCACTTTGTCTGTGTAGCTACAACTGTGTTTAGAGAGTTCCACACATGGCTTTAAATTGACTCATTTGTAATATACTGCAGATTGTACTTTCATTTATTACTGGGTGTTGCTCTGTACTGTATCATAACTTCAGCTTTGGACAGCAATCTGAACATTTTTCACTAGTGGCCTCTACTTTATAGAAAGTACTATGTAGTTATTACCTACCAATATAAAAAACAATTTCAGTAATTTCAATGAATTACCCACATAACAGCTTGTAATATTATTTTAACACACCAAAGTTAAAATGAGTTTGCATTATTTCTAACTAGCTATGAAAATCTATCCAAAGATTTTAAATGAAATGATATCTCCCTCAACTGCATGGAAGGTCTTATAAGGCTTATATCAGAAAGCCCTCATTACAGTTCCTTCTAATTCAATTTTTTAAGCAATTATAAAATAGTTATCACTTCCAAAAGTTGGCCTCAGTTCAAGAATAAACTTTCCAAAGTAATCAAACATATTTTCAATATCTATGCATCATAATCTTCAAAACTCCTACCTTTTTTTTTAACTGGAGACTTTTGTGTGTAAAAGGAATGCTGAAGAAATAATCATTGCATAATGTTTTCTGTTTCCATATTGGATTTTCATAAATATCTGATTAAATTTTTTCTGTGATCATAAAATTCTACATCATATGGATAAATAATAGCCTTTCTTAGAATCATTTTGATAATGCAACAGTATTTCTAAAATAGAACTTCATGCACTTGAAGATTCGCTTTTATTCACTGCTTAATTCTTTTACCTCTTCTTCCCTAAAACGGCACAAAGCTATTAGAATGGCTTACTAGATTTATCTTAAATTTTGCCAAGAATTAGAATGCATGTGGCCTTGACCAATCTCATTAGCCTAATGATAGGGAGATATATGAGGCTTTTGTTATCCCACCCCATATGGGGTCTGGCTTCAAGGGAAAATGCAGCCATCATGAAATAACCCCAGCAGATAACAACAGCACCACAGTCTGTTCTAACCAAGGCATCCAATGTCTCCTAAATTTACACATTCTCATTCCAAACTTAGGTTCTTTGTTTACCCAGAAAATATATGTTTCATTTCTTTCTCTCTTTTTGGGAGGGAATACATCAATCTTTAGGTATATCACTCAGGAACATACTTGAGTCTTTCTGAGGATAATGTATATAACATCGTTTTTAGCACATGAATAGAATCCCTGCTTTCACACCCCACCCTTATCTTTCTTTACACATACACAAAAAGGCCTCATTTAAATCAGAGGAAATGAAAGTTCTATTCTAACTAGTGAAATTTTTTTTTCAATCTGTATTACCAGAAATGACATTCTTGCCACTGGTTTTCCTCTTAAAAAAAAAAAAAAAAAAAAAGGGTTTCAGAGTTTAGGTTCTCTTCTCTTCTCTCTTTCCTGTTTTATTTATGATGTTTCTTCCTACCTTAAATTGGCAAAGAACTATGCATATACACCCCAATATTCCCTATATCATCGAGTCACTAAGAACCAAGTACTTGTGTAGAATTTCACTGAAATTTTGTCAGAAGATAGATGACATTAACTCTGTAACACATTAGTGATGTTTTATTTGCCCCTTTTCATCTCACTTCTCTATGAAAACCTTTTCAGGAAATACTTGAAAGTTGCCAAGTCATCCACACATTCTCCCTTTATATTTCCCTTATTTTGATTCAGGGGTAAAAGAATCATATCCATTATAATAAAGAATAATACTAACTTCTAAACACTACAATAATTCTAGTTGTTATGTTCTCTCACTTTGACTTTGGCAATTATCCTTATATATATCCAAGACAACCTATCCAGTCTAGACATCACTTCTTGTCCTTCTCTTTTTATAAAAATACTTATACCCACATCATGACTTTCATCTAAAGATCTCAAAGTGGTTCTTTTTCTCTAATATGCCTTTTTATTCTCTAGAGAACCAAAGAGGCTATTATTATTATTATTACTGCTCTAGTTTTCCTTTCTGGGCAAATTCTGATCTGGTTGCTAAGAAGCATGGATTTGAAAACACTCCTTAGCAGCTTCTATATTTCCACTTTTAAAATGGTTATTCTTTTTAATCCACTGAAGTGCATTTGACTATCATTTTTAAAAATCTTTTTTTTTTTTTTAAGTCAAAATGCAACTCTCTGGAAACCAATGAATCTCATTGCCACGGTATGGTAGGTTCTCCTGCTTCAAGATCTATAATCATTTCTTCAGTGTCAGTAATAAAATGCTTCAGCAACCTCTCCCAGCCCCTTGGCAATCTGCCCACTAGTTTCAGCCCATTCTCCCCTATAATCCTGCCACTCAAAGAGTCAGGAATGATGGTGCTCCTGCCTTGGTGATTTAGCGCATTGGAGGCCTGAAAGTCTTCTGTGTTTCATGTAAGATATTAGCTGAAGAACATATATTGCATAATTAAGAAGCTCATTTCATTGTCAGCTTCCCCCTGAGACCATTTTCCCCTCCCATATCGACTTGTCTATCAACATATGGCCTTTATTTCTAGATTAATAAATGGTTTCCAGTCCTACTTCATTCCCTCCAATGAACATTCCCTTGTTACCTTACCCAAGATCACACATGAATGGCCAGCTACCCAAATAATAGTTGTTGGGACACTAAGGGTACATGAAAATTTGCATGAATCTGCAATTTTATTCTTCCTTCTAGGCAGGCCAATTCACCTAAACATGTATTAATCATTTACTATGTATGAAGCAGTGGGCGAAGTACTGGAACTATGATGATTAAGAAAATCCTACTCATGCTCTAAAGGAGATCATTTTCTAATGGAAATAACATACATAAAGAGAAATGCAACAAGATGGGAGGTGTGTGGTGAGAAGTGTTACAGGATAGAAAGAGGATGTGCAGAGAGACCCATAGTCCAGATGACGAAGGCAGTGCGTAGGTGAGAAAAGCTATAGTGGGGAAAAGAAAGTCTGAGGAGAAATATACAAGATGAATACAAATTAAGGGGTGCCTAAGTGGCTCAGCTGGTTGGGCGACTGCCTTCGGCTCAGGTCATGATCCCGGAGACCCGGGATCCAGCCCCACATCGGGCTCCCTGCTCCGCAGGAAGCCTGCTTCTCCCTCTCTCACTCCCCCTGCTTATGTTCCCTCTCTGGCTGTGTTTCTCTCTGTCAAATAAATAAAATCTTAAAAAAAAAAAAAAGAAATTAAGTAGGCAGAGTGTGGGGAAAGCATCCCAAGAATAAGGGAAGTATGATTAATGGCTTAGGGATGATAAACACCACACTGCGTCTGGGGAATTACTAGTTTGCCGTTATTAAAACCAAAAATCTGAGAGGAGTATAGTAGTAGGAAGAATGGAAGACATGACTGTGAACCAGATCTTCGTCATATGCAGTACTTTGAACTTGCAAAACGGATCATTAAAGAGCACTTTAGTTTTGTATGAACAGAAGCCTCAAACCTGAGTGTGATATTATTTTGCCACAAAGTACTGGCAAAGTGTGTTCACTGTAAAGAGTTATTTAAAAGAAAAAGGTCAGTGAAAAAGTCCTGGGGACTGAGCTGGGTGAGGCAAGTTACCCTCAGCAGGAAGAAGGACCTGGAGTAGGGCAAGTATTAGCAGTTGCCAAAAAGAAAGTAAATCGCATGATAATTAGTATATTCCTTTGAAATGTCATATTTATGGTTCATGAAATTCAGCAAAATTGTAGGTTACAACAGAGGCGAAGGCCCAACACGTGTGACCCGTTATGCATGTCCTACCGTGCTGCATCACATCCAGGAAGATGTGGATGCTAGCACATCCCTTCCCACAAATTTCTCCCTCTTTTCAGGACTGACTTTCCTTATTTGGTAAATGGAGTCTTCGCTTGTCAGTCAAGTCTGGCATGCTTAAAAGAGAAAGAGATTCCTTAGCGAAATGTAAGGCATAAAATGGATCTCCCCCAAACACAAGAAACAACAGCACCCTGTATTTCCTGCAGGATTCCTCAACCAACCAACAGAAAAACAGTGTCCGTATATCACAGATAACAGATTCACAGGCCAAAAGATTATGCAATTAATTGAAGGTCATAGAGAAAATCAGTCATCTCAAGATCAGAGCCCAGGCCTCTGACTCAGGGTTTAAAATCCCTCCGTATGTCACTTATCTAATGCTCTGGGTTAATATACAACTGCACTTTGCCAAAATCCTTTCCAAAAATCTTTAGTTTGACATTGATCTCAGATAGCAGATAATGCCTGGATCATAAAGAAGATTTCAGACTTTTTATCTCTTTTTGTGATAACAAAGATCTGAAAGCTTTGTTAAGAAAACTGGTTATGAGCCAGTTTCCGTTCAAGCCTCTGGTAAATGTTCTGAGAAATAGGGGACCGAAGAGTTAAAAGAAGGGAGTTGGTACATTTCTAAGGCAATGCTATCCTCTTCAGAAGATCTGTAACTCATATATTTTATAGTCTACTTGAGACTGTGTTCCACAGCATTTCTTTTAGTCCCTGAAAGCTCTAGCAGCAGTTAATTGACCAGGAAAGACATGTATCATTCCAGGTCTGTCATTTAAGTAGAATGGTACTGTCTGCATAATTCTTTTCTGCATATTTGGACCCAATAGGATTTAGAAAAGTTAATGATGGGGCAGGGAAAACATACAGAGTTTTGAGTAGGTCTTCCCACTAATTTCCTACTCGAAATAGCTACTAATGCATAGCGACCCATTATGACAATTCCTTAACTCTTAAAAAAAAAAAAAAGGCTTTGATACTGGAAACATAAACTTAAAACATAGTTTTGCTAGTCAATAAAGTTACATTTTGTTTGTATCAAATTTTATATGGACATATTTGTTAACAATTCCAGTAATTTATATCAGTGAGGTTGCAAAAGACAGGGTAAGATGTTTCTTTTTTTTTTTTAAGATTTTTTATTTATTTGAGAGAGAGAAACACAGCCAGACAGGGAACACAAGCAGGGGGAGGGAGAGAGGGAGAAGCAGGCTTCCCGCTGAGCAGGGAGCCTGATGCGGGACTCGATCCTGGGTCTCCGGGATCATGACCTGAGCTGAAGGCAGTCGCTTAACCAACTGAGCCACCCAGGTGCCCGGGTAAGATGTTTCTAAATCTACATATCATCTCAATGGTCAAGACAGTTGTGATACACAGGATTCTCAAAATGACTCTATAATAAAGAACTCAGAGCAGTCCTGTTTAAATGCAATTTTTTCCCTTAATAGAAAGGCAAACAGAATGTATGCTGGAAGATATATCAAATAACACTCAGTCCAACCACTTTTTTAGGGAAATAAAAATTGAAGCCCAGGGAAATCTTTTATGACATAAAAGTTATCACTTGAATCCAGGTTTTGTTTATTTTGTTTTGTTTTCTCCAGGCTGCACCAAGGAGCCTTCTTTGACTCAGTTTCTCCTCCTTCTGATGCTGACCTATGTTTCCCCAAAGGACTGTCGCACATCCTTGTACAAACATCTAGCCTGAGTTACAAATGATCTTTTAAAACCTCTTAATTACCTGTTTTTTTACTTTCTAGTTTTTTTTTGACTGCTCTCTTTTTATTTTGATAACCCTCACTCTTCAAAACTCTATTCATTCATCTGCTCAAAAAGATTTATGGAAGGCCTCCCTTGACTGTTACGTCCTTCCCCAATTTCTCCACAGGCCACTAAGTGATTTCCTTCCAACGTGGCCAGCTCGGTCTGCTTTGCGGGCACCACTAAACAGGATGCTGTCAGTTTTCCTTTTGAAAACTTCTTTATACAAAACTATCATCCAATTCCGCAATTTCAGCCATCATCCTCTGTGGCTGAATGGCCAAGTGGCATCTCTAGCCCAGATTTCCTCTGGGTCAGGACTTAGGCCACCCTCCTCCAGCAGGTGTCCACCAGGAAAGCTCAGATCCACTTGAAACTAACCCCTCCTGAAACTGCATATGTATTCTCACGCCAACCTATTTCCTATGAAAACTTTCCTGTCTCAGTACAAAATGTGATGACACCCCTCCAGCAAGGCCTTAATGCCAAGACTCATGCTTAAGAGAGTCCTCTGATGCTCTGGGTTAAACAAATCACCCAGTGTTACCAATTATCCCCACACATCTGCTCCTTCTTTTCTACTCCTACTGCTTCTGCTTTAGGCTCCAAAGCCTGACCTATTTCTCCCTCTTCCCTCTGGCTCAATTATTATTATAGCAGTCTTCATCATATAGAAAATTAAAAGAATAACACAGTGGGTACACAGTCCGTTTTCACAAACCAGATTTAATAATTTTTATCATTATGATTTCTTTTTCTATACCTGAGTCTAGATGTAGTCATAGGGATAGAGATAGGGATGAGTGTGGGTATGGGTTTAGTCATAAATATAAATACAAACATAGATAAGATGTAGACATAGACACAAATACAGATATACAGATATACATACACACATATGCACACAAACACACATACACATATAATATATGGTGCCAAGCAATCTCAAAGGGGCAGATAATCATGAGACTTCTCAGCACACATCACACATCTCTTAAGAACAAAAAAATTCTCTTATAGTACCACATTGTCATTTTCACAATGAAAAATTAACAATAATAAACAAATATTACCTAAAATTCAATCCACATTCAAACAACCTCACTCAGTAACTCAGTTGGTTAAGCATCTGACTCTTGGTCTTGGCTCAGGTCATGATCCCACGGGTTGAAAGATTCAGCTCTGAAAGGTGCTCCATGCTCAGCATGGAGTCTGTTTTCTCTCTCTTTCCCTCTGTCCCTTCCCCACCTCGTGCTTTCTCTCCTGCTCTCTCTTAAATAAATAAAACCTTTTAAAAAATAAAGAAAAAAATAGCCTCATTGATTCCCCCCCAATGGCTCTTATAGCTGTTGTTCATTTTGTTAAACTATGACTCAATCACAGTTCATAAGCTGAAGTTGTATTTGATTATCCTATTTCTTTGATCTTTTTACTTCCCTCCTTCCTTTATTTTTCGTAAGAATTTACTTTGTCTAAGAAAATGTCAGATAATGTAAATTTATCTGATTGCTTCCTTGAAATACCATATCTCTTTTACCTCTTCCCCCTATAATTTATAGAGGTTTGGCCCATTCCATTCACTTTCTAATTGGTCCTCTTTATGTCACCTAATTTTCTCAGTCTTTTATATAACAAATGGATCTACTCTCCTTATGCTTTAATTCCTTGGCTAAATCTTCCCTGTTCCCACCCTTCTGCACCAACCCTTCCCAACTACCATTCCTCCTGCATCATAAAATCCAGACCTTTTAGTTTTTCTTTTAAGACATCCTCAAGCTGGTCCTGACCTACTTCAGTGGTTTCATCCCTATCTCTTCCCCCTTTTAAATCTTGGTTTCAGAAAAACTACTTCCTGGAGTACATAGTGTGTTTCCCTATGTCTCTTTTACTCTTTCTGATTTCAGAACATTGTCACCTCTTCAAATCCAACTTTCAAAAACCTAGTTCAAATACTTCCTTAATGAAGCTTCTTCTCTAGACCACTCCAGTGCCTACAATTATTTTCTTCTTCTGAACCCATATGCATGTGTTCAATATGCATGTGCTATCATTCACTTGGAAATTAGTTATATGCCCTGCCCCACAATAGTTGTCTAATGTTTTCTCATACTCATCACCCATACTATTTAACTTTTTCTGTACTGTCATATAACTTTCCACCTTGTCCCTCAACCATACTTTAAGTTTCATTAGTACAGGATCCACACAAAGGCCTTTTTAAGTTGATGCATAAATTCACATGGTCAATAAATATTTGTAACCTACTTACTGATCCTAGAAAAAATAAAACAACAAATGAGAAATCCAAATTTATAGTTTGCAAAAGGCATAAGCTCTGTCAAATCATAACTAATATTCAATAATTACCTTGCATTTTCATACTAACTAGTAATAAATCCAAATGATAAATTTCAGAGATATGCCCTTCAGTGATTGTTGGCCTAAAGTAGTGGGAAAGAACTGGACTTTAAAGGGGCCTAAATTCAAGTCACAGCTCTGCCCACATTAACAACATGCCCTTTGTAGGCAAGGTATTTAAATAGTTTTAATGTCTATGTAATGGGAATAATGACACCTTCCCAGCTTGCTGGGGGGAAAAAAATGAAGTAATAATTACACAAGTACATACACTCAATTCCTGGATATTGTGATGTTCTCAATAATTGTTAGTTGAATCTAATTTTTGATATTTCACTTTCTTGCTTGAAGTGTAGAAGAAAGAACAATTAATCTCATGTTAAAAGAGGCTCTTCAAATGTTTGAAATCAAGTCATTCTAAGAATTTGTAGGTAGTAACTCTGAATATTAAACTTGCCAAAAATGTGAATACTCACTGAACCATGCAGAACACTATTATCAACCTGCTTATGCAATGTGACTGCTTTACTCATCTTAGAGAGGAGATGGAAGTTTGTATCAGAGAAACTGCATGAATTTCAGAGGCAGACTGACCTTGGTTGGTTTGTCTTAATTACCTACAGTCTTGATAAACACATACAACTTTGCATAAGATGTAGACAACAATAATATCAACTTCAAAAGTACTAATATTAAGTGAGATAATCCCTGGGCAATGTTTAACCTAATGCTATGTGTATGTGAGCAGTCAAAAAAGTGTTGTTGTAGGGCGCCTGGGTGGCTCAGTTGGTTAAGCGACTGCCTTCGGCTCAGGTCAGGATCCTGGAGACCCGGGATGGAGTCCCATATGGGGCTTCCTGCTCGGCGGGAAGCCTGCTTCTCCCTCTCTCCCTCCCTCTGCTTGTGTTCCCTCTCTGGCTGTGTTTCTCTCTGTCAAATTAAAAAAAAAAAAACAAACAACATTCAACCAAATTTTTAAAAAATTAAAAAAAAAAAAGTGTTGCTGTGATGTTGTTTCTCAAATAAACCCTAAGCAAAGCACTTCATTCCAAACTTGTTCTCAAAAGTAAAACTAGATGGAAATTTCCAAACTAATTTTTCCCCCACACCCCACTCCTCTGCCACAGCTTGTCTTATCGAGTCACTACCTTCCTCACCTGACATTCTCTCCTCTCTCTGAGTCCTTGCCTGTGCTGTGCTTCAGTTCCTGGAGAGACATCTTCCTCTTCATCTGCCCAAATCCTAAATGTTTGACTCCATACCTGCTTTTTTCATGGCCACTGCCATTTTTCAACCTTGGATGACCTTGTCCTCCTTGGACTTACCCAGAAACATTCCTATCATATTTAGTTATATATGTTGACTTGTACTTGCTTTTCTCTACACAATAATGTGTCTTTCCTACCAAATGAATTACAAAATTTTTGATGGCAAGAATGATGCCTTATTCTTAGCCTAGTTCATTGTCAAAACAATAATTATTTGTTGAATTAATATACATAACTGATTGTGACAAAAGCACCTTCCAGAAACTCAAAGATTATGTAAAACTTTATATAGTGATAGTTTTTTTGTGTGTGTTTTTTTAAAGATTTTATTTATTTGACAGAGAGAAACACAGCCAGAGAGGGAACCCAGAGAGAGGGAGAAGCAGGCTTCCTGCCCAGCAGGAAGCCCGATGTGGGACTCGATCCCGGGTCTCCGCGATCGTGACCTGAGCCGAAGGCAGTTGCTTAACCAACTGAGCCACCCAGGCGCCCCTATAGTGATAGTTTTATTCAAAAGTTATGAATCACCCTTTCAAAGGTGGAAGAAAAACATACTTAAGCTGAAAGAAATTGGACAAAATTGGAGCATTCATTTCTAAATCTCTCCTATCTCCACAGGCCTTTAAATTAACAAATCAGAAATTTGAATCATTTGTGAAAAAGTATCATTGATTTCCTTTTCTTTTTTCTTTTTTTTTTTCTTTTTTTTGCTTGACTGGAAATATACTAGGATTCTTCAGGCTTTAAGTGACAACCACCTAATCCGATTATTTTAAGGAAAGGGGAGAATTTATTGGTTTACATAACTCTAAAAAATAGAATTACTTTTGACTTTTTTTATGCAGTTCAACATCAAATTATATCAGCAGCATTGAGTTTATCCCTCCGCTCTCCTCAGTTCCAGTATTAGCTTCAGGAGAAGTCAAGATGGTGATAGCAGCTCCAGTCTGTATGCTTCCGGGTTCAGTTCTAGAAGGGTAGCAATATTGTCTTCCCCAGATGTCACAGAGAATGTCTCATGAGACTTGGTTAGCTCTGATGGAATCCATGACCGTTCTGCACCCAATCATCATGACAAGAAGAGACAGCACGCAGACCTGCTAAGGCCCACACCTCCAACCTGGGTCAGAGGTATTTGTTAGTTGGCTTCCAGGGACCACACAGACATGGGAGGGGTGGTTTCTTAGAGGAGGGGTGGTATCAGGGGGTAGGTGAATGCATACCATGGATACATTTCCAGAACTCACAGGCTGTGCATACCCAGTAATCTTCCAATAAACTCATTCCATGACTTAAGTAAGCTTATCTTCATTACATGCTAGGATTGTGATTCCAAGCTTTTTTGAAATCATGGTACACAGAAAATAATAGCAGTCCTGTGTTACTCTGAGGGAAGAAGGCAGCTTGCCTACAGCTCAATGGCTGTCCCAGCCACCCTAGGTATTCAGAGAGTCATTATCTCAGCTCAGCACAGCACAGCACAGCAGCATGTGGATGGGGAAGCTCCATCCAGGAGGCAGATAAAATTGTGGAAATGCCACCTAATTGAGTGAAGTCTCAAATCCTGGCTTTTAGATCAGATCACCTCCTAACTTGCTGTTAAGTAGTTGAGATAAATCTCAATTTCTCCATAATTTTGTGTCCTCATTGGTAAGATAGGGATAAATAATACCTACCCAGCTTACCACACAGAAATACTGAAAAAATTGCATAAAATAATGCATGTCAGTGTACTTTACAAACTTTAGAGTGTTACACTAATGTGAGGGATTATTTCTATTTTCTGAGACTCAGTTTCTGGTTTGAAAAATAAGCTGGGAGATAAGAGACCTCTATGATACTTTCTTACACTGGATTTATACTATTATTTGATTCTGCTAAATGAACCCATAGAGGTCAATGAGATTGCTCAACATAGACACAACAAACACCACAGACACATGTTGGAAGAACAGGCTTGACCAGGATATACATACCTTTAAAGCTTAAATTATTGATCCCATTACATTAAAAGACATCTGAAAGAGCACTGAGCTCTTTTGCTCTGAGGCATCATTTGCCTAAATAAACATAAACAACGGAAAACCAGGATTAGCCAAAACCCTAGTGAAGGGTTCACAATAATCATATAATTATAAACTTCATGCCTTAAGCATGGACAAAGGTTAAAAAAGAGCACAGAAGCAGATTACAGAAGTGAAGGGAACAGAAGATCTGGATGGCAATCCAAACAAGGAGACAAGACACAGCATGCTGACTAGACAGAGAGCTTGACTTCTTCCAAAAGGAAATTATGCTCCTCCAAAGTGCATGCTGCCTCAGAATTAAGCCATGAACACATGGCAAATGAAAGTTCACCAGGGCACACATAATTCTAATCTCAAGCTCAATGAGTTCTCAATGTCCTTTGCAAAGGGAGAAAATAACCAACTGATGCCACAGGAATTCATTGATCCCAATCTCTCCTGTTCATACTAAAGTTTTCCTGCTTAAAAATAGTAAGATAGAAAATGAAAAGATTTGAATTTTACAACTTCCTCTTTGCAACAGATTCCTGAAGTGAAATATGCAGTGGGAGAAGAAGGAATTGGGGTCCAGATAATTTCAACAAAGGCACATGTAATTAGAAACATTACTGGAATTCTGGATAGTATGTTTGGCATAAAATCAAACAAATAAAATAGAAAAAATACACAGAATTCAATGACTTCTTCTCATGCATATTCAACATATAAAGATATTGTATTAAATATTTTATATAATCTCTGGAGGTCGTCAAAATAAAATGATACAGTGACTACACTTCTGGGAACAATATCTTAACGAAATCCTGACACCTCATGTCCAGCTTCTTTCCCAGTTTTCCAGTGAAATGTAAGCCTCTCAAATATCTCAGGGCCTCAAACTTTGTTCCATAATTAAAAAAAAAAAAACAGCTAATTTGACCTCCTCCTGTCAATACAAGAACATAAAGAGCACAAAGGAAAAATGTATGTGAAAGAGCTTTGGGCTCTTTATAGAAAGTCAGTAAAATATTTAATTAGCTTTACATAGCCAGTCATTAGCTGGACATCCAAGTTACCAGTGTGTTAATGTTCTCAACGGATGAATCCACTGGCTTTGATCTCCTCTGCTCTGAGAATCAGTGCCACATACACCAACTGTGTGAACAGTCAGTAATTTGATGACATCAGTTAGCTCAATGAAATATCAAACCAAATGTTATCACTCAAACCTCATATCACTACCATAAGATAAAGCTCAAAATGTCCACATCCCAATCATAAAGTACAAACATGACTAAGCATTCTACCTTTTCAGTTTGGATGGTTACTATTGAATAAGACACAGTACAGGATGGACAGAAATCAATAATTCAATATGGGCAGAAGAACCTAGTAGTATTATAATTCCCCTGTGAATAACACTCATCCATAGTTAAGCAAGCCCCAAATCGAAGTTACCAATATCGAAGTTACCAAAAATACCTCACTTCCTTAATCCCCATATTTATTAGGAGTTAAGGACTATGAGATTTACTATAAGTAAAACAGAAAGTCATGATGAGAGAGATCTGAGAAGAGGTTTAAAGTGATATGACTTCCATTTTCATGGGATCACTCTGGGTGAAGAATATAAACTATAAAAGGAAATGGCAGAAATAGGGAGACGAGTTAAAAGCCTAGTGCTTCACCTATTTAACCCCTATACTTTATAACCCTGTTTTATTACCTCAGGAAAGTTTTTCCAATCTTTTATATGCTCTTATAACCCATGTATCTGTCATTTGTATAGCCTTGTCATCCTTGCAATTTTGTCTTTGTGTGGTTATCTGATTAATATTTGTCTCCACTGGTCAATGACTTCCTTTAAAAGGATTCATTCAGGTTTTTTCTTCTTCAGTGTCTAGTAGAGGATAGAACATGGTAGATATGCAATGAATACTAAGGAAGGGAAAGGAGAAAGGGAAAAAAAGCAAGGAAGGAAGGAAAAAAAGGAGGGAAGGAAGGAAATGTATAGAGGAAATAAGAGGGGGAAGGAGAGAATGAGAGGAATATATTGAGTTACTTCACACACAGTCATTTCACCAATTCTTGTACAGTTGCTCCAAAATGATGCAATAATCTGGGGCAAACAGGATGATTTTTTTGCAAAGGTATCAGAAAGGTTATTCTCTACCATCTAAGGGAAGTATGGATCATGAAGCAATATCAGTAAAAGCTAACATTTGTTGAGAACTTCCTAGGTCCCAGTACTTTACTTATCTTGTTGAAATTCTCAACAGCCTTAAGGGATTTGTATTATCACATCTTTCAGATGAATAAATGTTCTTAAAGCAGTTAGTTACACAGCCAATAAATTGCAGAGCTGAGGGTTCAAACCATCCTCGTTAGCTGCCATGCACACTGCTTCCTGCAGGGACAGTCAATAGCAATTTTATTAAAGATATACTACCTGCAATCCCATTCCTGAAAATTCATTGTGTCAAACAAATAGCAGGGTTCAAGTGTAGAAGAATTTCTGCTGCACATCTAGTGTGTACATTTCCCCCAACAGAAACAATTCCAATCAGTGTCACATGGTTTCATTTGAAATTTTAATGAGGCACAACAAAAAGGAGGAAGGGAAGAGAATGGAAAATCAGTGCCACCTAATAGTAGAATCTAAGAAATTGTATTTGCTGCAGTATTAAAGCACAAAACAGAATCTTTCATTTCTAACACCATTTAAAGGAACCTGGTTTGTTTCACATATTAATGAAAAATATAAGTTAGTAGCACTTTGAAGCATAGAATAATTCTTATTTCAGATGTTCCATAAGAACAATAACCGCCATAAAAATGAACCTCTTCTTTTGATAAATCTTCAGAGAGAAAAGGAGAAAAGTCAATTTAAGACTATACTTTGGAATTCTTTCATCACAGCTATCTAATGAAACATGGGGTTTCTAAAACATTTATGAAAACTTTCATTATTTAAATAATTTCAGTGAATTTCATTTATATTTCCCACAGAGAAGCTTTCCTTTTTCCTTATAAAAACCTATGTTTATGTATATATACATGGTTAGAGAGATCAAGATACCTGCATGTATAGGTATGTATCTATCTATAGCTATATGTCTGTATCTATATCTATTTGTCTCATAAGCAGCTGGCAGGAACATAGGGGCACCTGAGTAGCTCAGTTGTTAAGTGTCTGCCTTCGGCTCTGGTCATGATCCCGGAGTCCCGGGATCCAGCCCTGCATCAAGCTCCCTGCTCAGCGGGAAGCCTGCTTCTCCCTCTCTCAGTCCCCCTGCTGGCAGGAATGTAAACTGGTTCAACCTTTTGCCAGGCAATTAAGGAGCATACATCAATTTCTTATAACATTCATATTTTTAATCCAAAAATATAATAGGCATTTATCGTATGAGAATATAGAAAGATTTAACTACAAGTATAGTTACCTTGGTATGGTTTATAGAAACAACAACAACAACAACAAAGAGGTAATCTATCTAATAAAAAGTGATCAGTCAATAAATTACAGCATATCTGGATACCAGAATACTATGCAGTCATTATAAATGATGCTGCAGAAGCATATTTGTTGATTTGGAACTATGTTTAACAGTATATTATCCAGTGAAAACAAATGAGTTTAAAAATAGTAAGTATAAGTATAGCATATTTCCACTTTCATAAAAACATAAATAATATAGACAGAATTAAGTATAAGAAAATAGTTACCAAAATAATATCAGTTGTATATAGAAACCGAGATTATGGAATAAATGCCTGTGTATAAATAAATATATATGTATAAGTAAATATCTATGAATACATGTGTGTGCTTATAATTTATGTATGAGATATGCATACATATATATGTTAATACATGATTTTCACAGTAAAAAACATGTTAATCATGTTAATACATGATTTTCACAATGAAAAAATTGGCCAAGGTGTATGTTTCTTTCTAGAGAGAAAATTACCAATGTTAATTTTTAAAAAAGATTTTATTTATTTATTTGAGAGACAGAGAACATAAGCACAAGCAGGGAGAGAGGCAGAGGGAGAAAGAAAGGGAGAAAGCAGAATCTCCGCTGAACACAGAGCCTGAGGCAGGGCTCAGTCTCAGGACCCTGGAATCATGACCTGAGCCAAAGACAGACACTTAACCGACTGAGCCACCCAGATGCCCCCCAACATTAAGGTTTAAATCAAATCATTATAGTCAGTTATCTTAAAAAAAACTATGAGATGGGCAATGAATCTAGGCGCTGAAAAAATAAAATAAATTTAAAGTAAAAATAAATAAATAAATATTTAAATTAAAAAAAAAAAAAAAAACTATGAGAAATAAAATGTATACAGCCAAAGTCAAGAGCTTAAGATATTTAGTGAAGATACAATTAATAAAATAAAGTTTATCCAACAGTGTCTTCTAATTATATATTGAACCACAGATAAATCATTGCTTACTCCTTTCTACAGAGATATTCTACACAAACCAATCATTTTACCTAACTACATTTTCCCTAGGTTTTTTAAGGATGTTCAGAAGCTACATCAAGTGACTTTTTATAATAAAAATACCCACTGTGTTCCCACTCAGCTTGTTAAGAAATCAAAGAAAGAAATTAAGTTAGTTTGGCATGATTTGTTTTTGATGAGCCCATGTTGCCTCCTAATTATCACATTATTTTCCTCCAGATGTTTGCAAATTGAGTGCGCACAGAGATTCTCTTTGTTGAAATGCACCATGAAAGCCCTGGACAATAGACCATGTCTGAAAGCTTCTGCGTTACTAGGTTTTCCAGTATTTTAAAATGGAGCTTTTCTGGTTGTATACATTTTATTTCTCATAGTTTTTTTTAAGATAACTGACTATAATGATTTGATTTAAAAGTTAATGTTGGGGGCATCTGGGTGGCTCATACTTCAAACATGACAAATATGCACATACTTCAAAATATGACTATTTAAGTATTAAAATTAGCTATGTAAAAGAAACAGAGCTAATGATGAAAAAAACTTCTGAATCCTATATACTAAGAAAGTCCCAGAATCATGTGTTCTTAACCATGCAAACAAACAGGAGGTAGTAATGGCATGAACACTAGAACATATGGCTCAAAAATACATTGCAGGTGCAAACGTATATGGCTATAGGTAAACACACACACGCACACACACACACGTCTCTGTAATTTGGCAACACACTGATCATCTTGATTATGGTTTACTCAGTGTGTGCGGTTTTGTAGCAGCATATAATCCCCTGGGGCACAACTGAGATCTAACTTTCATGCAAGGTAAAAAAGGAAATAAAGCTGCATTTTTTCCAAAACCTTTATCTACTATCGGCAACAGCAGTGAGTGGACAAAACACTTGCCAAGACTGTTGACCTCTGTGTCTCTTTATCTACAAAGCAAGGTTAATGATAGTGGGCAGGGAAAAGGGGTTGATGGATGAATGAGACATACTGTGAAGACAGAATGCTAACAAAATAAGTAGTGATCTCATATCAAAAAAATCAGACCATAAGCATGGAATATTTTAAATATTCACTTTGAACTGTAACAGAAGTGGAAGCAAGAAGCACCATAAGGCTGCAGAACAGATTAGGTTCTCTTATAGGCCAAGAGATATAATTGCCCATTAATTCACTCTTGGCAAAATTGGCTGCCAGTACCTTTATAGATCTAATGTGATAGCCCTGAAATGCTTATAAAATTACAAGGGAAGACAAGTTTCTCTTTAGTGCTCCTACTCTTATTCAATCTCCTCTCCTCACAAATATTTTTGAATGTGAAAGAAGCACAGGTTTATAAAACAAAAACCTGTATTGTAACCAAACTGCCTGAACTGTTTGATTATATCATTATAAATATTCAACAGGGAAAAAAAGAGAAGAAAGAAATAAAGGGAGGAAAGAAAAGGAAAGGGAAGAGAAGGGGAAGGGAGGGAAGGAAAAAGAAAGTAGAGAAGAAAAACTCAAACAATAAATGTACCTTTAAAATAAACTTCACAAACTCATTTATCTTTGTAACACCTTTGTAACACCTAATCAATTCTCAATATTCTCTATTATGAAAAACTTCAAAAAATTCACAATCTTGAAATGTCTATAAGTACATCTGGCTGATTCTGAAATAGAATTTCTTTCCAGAGTTATATATGCGCAGGGAACGCCCTGACACCAAAAACGACTGCCTAAAGTTTTACTGGTGAGACCATTTAAAAAAAACTCGCCATGTTCCTATAGACTTATTAGTACTAGTGACAAACACGCTGAGAAGCAGATGCTGAGTAGATGGTTAGCTGTATCTACCCGCTAACCAAGGGTCCCATTACCACTTCACCATGAACTTGATTTAAATTCAGCAAAATTATGAATTCTAACATACCAATAGATCACTTGGCATTATTAAAAAAACATATTTGTTAAATGTACCACAAGGATTCACTGTACAGAACACAGTCTTAATTTTTCTTCCTCCTCTTTTCTTCACAAATTCCACTAAGCACTTAGGATTCTCACATGGACTCCTGTTGACTCAAAGCCCTCCACTGAGATTCCTTCACCTGATTGCTACTAATAACGATCCTCATCCCAAACTACTCTATTTCCTTTCTTTGCCAAGATTCTTGTTCTATGCTCATTTCCTCACAGGCTTGATCTCTGGCAGGTAATGTGTGTAGAAGGATTGTTCCTGCCATGTAACATATTTATGTTCTAAGATACTCTCTGAAGATGCAATGATTTAAAGAAATATTTAAAGGAATATGAGGGTAATATGAGTTCTGGGGCTAGCTAGTACAGAGAGATTTTGCATAAGAGGGCCTCACAGAACTCATTAAGTCGTATCATGTAGACAGCTGCCTGCCCTTCTATAAAAAAGGTCATAAGCTATAGTGTCTTGTACTCCTTCTAACATGCTAAGTACGATGTAATCATAGGAATGAAGATTTGGAAATAGACAGTAATGGAATAAAAACAAACAGGGAGAATGTTGATAGGTATATAAAATGTCACTGAGATATAAATTCCTAGGTAATTCCACCTTCTTGTGCTACGGGAGAGCGCTTGGATGATAAATGGCTATGTATGCCAAGCTGTGCTTCGGTTCATAGAAAGGCACTCAGTTCTTTTTGGAAAGTTCAAAGAGAAATATTTGCCACTTCCTTTAACTGGAATTGTCTCTCTGAATGCTGATAGCCAAATGTGAAATTGCAACGAAAACTGTCTCAAAAAGACTATAAAGTACATTTATTTTTTAGCAATTTTTCACTTATATTAATTCTTCAATGCTATCACTCTAGTAAACAGATAAATCTAAATTAAAGTTCAAAACTCTTACTATGTCTAATAGCAGTGACTCTAAATCAAACAAGCAAATTTTAATAATGCAATACCTTCTTCACCAAAGGATGTGGCCATCTGAATGGCAAAAATAATCCTCATTTATCTTAATTGTAAAAACGTTTCTCCTTTACCTAGCATAAAGTAAGAGAAGGACAGTTCTCCCTTAGAATGACAAAATCAGAAAACTGCAATCTCTGTTATAATGAAATGAATAGGAAAAATAACCCTGAAACCTTGGCAAATATGCATATTTAGATAATGGCATATAATATGCATATATAAATAAGCTAAAATTGTATCATGTTAGATGATTCCTTTCCTCCCATAAAATTATGGAAGCACTAAAATCCAGGGCACAATGGAGGATTACACAAGAAGGGAAGGATTTTTCTTCATTATATTAGTTCAAAGACAATTGTCCAAAAACAGTCAGCGGTAATAACATACTTTATACCGATCGACATCTTTGTCTTTAAGCCCTTCTGAAAGTATTTCAAAGTACTCCACAGTCACGATCCCAGTCTCATTCTCCCTCACAAGATGTTTGCGTAACACCAGTTTCTTATTATTTGAGTCAAATCTGTGAATTAGCTAAGGACAGTGTTTCTCTTTCTTTTCCCTTCTGTTGTCAATCTTTTTAGATGATCTCCTGATTGCTATACTCTCCAACTACAAAAGACAGCGAAGAACTATAAAGCTCTTATTTATAATACCTGCTCTGTTTTTGGAGTAAAAGTTTGAAGAATCAAAAATAATGTTTTTGTTTTTTTAGTTGCTTACGTATATTGAGTTTCTAAGTTTTTCCTGGATTAGCTAGCATAGGTAGTATACATTAAGTGTACATAAAAATGATTAGAAAGCCTGACATATATCTTTGAATATAAATTATGGTTAAACATACACACACACATATTCCTGGCTCTGACTTAATACTGTACCTACTTATACAAGTTATTTTTAAATATGATCCCAAACTCCCAAATGTAGTTGCCCATCATACAATATGGCACACTGGGTTTATATATATATATATATATATATAAATTATTAAAATATAATTTGTTAAAAATAGTAATTTAATATTAAATTATTATTATTACGATTTGTATTTAGGACTTCAACATATCTTTTGGGAAACAAAATTCAACCCATAACAGTATCCCGTAAAGACATAGCCAACTATAAAACTGTAACAAAACAAAGATGTCGGGGCACCTGGGTGGCTCAGTTGGTTAAGCGACTGCCTTCGGCTCAGGTCATGATCCCAAAAACCCAGGATCGAGCCCCACATCGGGCTCCCTGCTCGTCAGGAAGCCTGCTTCTCCCTCTCTCACTCACCCTGCTTGTGTTCCCTCTCTCACTGTGTTTCTCTCTGTCAAATAAATAAATAAATTTAAAAAACAAAAAAACAAAGATGTCTAGCAAAATATTTCCAAAACGGAGTTTCAAAACCATTGCAACTGGGTATATGGAAGAATATTCTAAGTATTTCCAAGAGGATTTAATGATGAGTTTGGAAAGAGAAGAACCAAGGTTTTTTCCAGACCTAAACTACTTCTTGTCCTCTCAGGCAGTTCTCCTAAAAATAAGTTAGAGAAAGAAGTCTGTTGCATTAATAACCAAGGGCAAAATGTAGTCTGTAGTAATTATACTGATAACATGATCAACTAATGAAGTTCATTAGTCTAGTTGATGGAAACAGGGATTTATTGACTTTTTTATTTGCCACTGGTAAATGAGTACTGTATAGTGATTCACCGTCCAGGCAAAGTATAGAACAAATGCATTCTTTCAGCATCTCATCAGTCTTAATTAAATTGTCCTTTTAACTCATTTAAGATAGAATTATCCAGAGCGCATAAAATTTAAATACCTATTTAAGCAATAATACATATAAGTACTGTATTAATTATGGATAGACCAATTATTGTTACGAAATTTAACACAATCCAAAGTGATTTCACACTGCTCAGGGTCAAATGTCTTTGAATTAACTTTATTAATATTTACTACATCCTTAAACATCTTGATCCCAGAACAAACCAGAATCAAAGCTCCAAGTAAAACTGCTCAAAAAAGCATAGCCTCAGATTATCAAATTTACTAAGAAGAGATTATGTCCAAAAGCTCCAGAAAATAACCAATCATTGAATTTAATGTTCTACTTCTCAAGAAAGAAAAATATTTAGGAAAAAAAAATAAAGATCTCTTTCAATATTCCAAGAAAATACATGTCATCATCATCTAATCACAGCTTCGTACCAGCTCTATGCCCCTTTAGGTTCTTCACATATTGTCATCAGTATCACTTCTTGATTTATACATATTCACTGATCTAAAAGGATATACACTTAGATTTGAACTAAGGACCTTGTATAAATATTTCAAATTTACAATATAACAGAGCCAACCCACTTAACAAGCTTTTGAAAGGCAGAATGTGGGAGGGCAGCTGTTCTATACTTTTGCCCATTGCAAAAAGGTCAAAAACCATGCCTGAACTTCTAATGCCTGGCAGGGATTATATGCTGTGCTTGTTCCAGACTGTTTTCTTGATCCCCATTATAATGTTAGCTCAGCAGAGGAAAGAGACAGTTTTAAAAGTGTCACAGTGGGAAGTGTTTTAATATTGAGTGGTAAATCCCCAGAGGCAAATGCAAACTATATCCGCACTGTTAACACTGCCTTTGAAGCAGACAAAAGATTGTTAAAATAAGTAATTTGGGTTTCTTTGCTTTGGTTGAAGTTGTTTGTGGTCTGGGGTTTTTTGGAGGGGGGAGAAAAGGAAAAGTGTTTTCCATAAAATATAATTATTTTTGTGTTCTTAGATGTTTTATATTGTATCCAAACTATAAAGAAATCTTCCCTTCCATCTTCCATCCATATTTTTAGATTAACAAAGTAATATAAACATAGAACGAACAGTGACGTTAAACTAAGTACTGATACCTCAAAAGGTAAACTTGTCTGTTGAGCCATGTTTAATAGAATCATTGTAGAACATTGTTATCCCACCCCCCAAAGGCAATCAACAAGAACTCTTTTTATATATTAAATACAGGAAAAATTGCGAATATTCAAATATGATCTCATTAATGTTCCAAAATGACAGAATCTGTCTCTCAAGGAAAAAAAAATTATTCACTGTATTGAAGAAATTAACAAAGATATAACTACAGTTTCTGGAGATTAAAATCAAGAACGGGTGTTTTTCTAAGCCTGGAAATAAAAATATTAAGATCGTCTGAAACTTCCATACATCCCCTTCTGATGCCTATTGATGTTCTTCCTTCCTAATCTCATTTAATTTTTATTGTCCCCACTCTAAAAGATTTAACTTATCTATTTTCAAAAGTGCTTAGGTTTTCCGTATCCATTGCAACTCCTTTGTAGGCAAAATTGGTATTTTGATCTCTGACGTTGAACATCTGCAAACTAAATTTATATGCATGATAATGACACACAATCATAAAGGATGTGAAATAATCTGTCTGTGTTACAACAGATGTCAATTTTTGTTGCTTGTTATTACTAAAAGGGGAAATGGAGCTCCTCTCTGTGACAAGTAATGTTGCTTCTAATTCCTAGCAATAAATGCACCTAGAATATGTGCAGAAGTGGCACTCAGCCTGAATATCCATCACCGGTTTGATTGTTTGAAATGCATCTGGTCCCTTTGAGGATATATACTGTGATTACCCAGTTCAAGCCTTTTCACACTATTGTATGTGTCATCAAATGACAGTAATGAAAATAACTGCAACCATTATTATAGGTTTTAGGACTTTGCCATCTGTTGAGTATTAGCCTTTGCCATTCCCCAACTGGCATTCCAGTGAGCCAAAATTACAAAGAAGCTACACCACAACACTGCATTTTTATATCACCTTTCATCTCCCACACACCAAAGAGAAGGCAATTCCTTAAACAGTCCTACCAGAATCTAGTAATTAAGAATGAATCTGAATGAACTCAACATTATTTCAAATCTTAAAGTACAAGTATAAAGCCTTAGAAATAAATCTGGCATATGCTATGCAATTCTGAGAATTAGCAGTGATATGTAATGTGACATTTAAGCATCAATCTAAAATGGTAAAAAATGCCAAGTATGTTTTGATTTCTATGTAATGCAAACTATCTGAACATACCCTATACTCTTACATGAAACCAGTAAGTAGCATTAGGCTTATTTTAGGCTACAGACTTCTAATTCGTCAGAATGTCAGCATTTTGACTAATCACAAATATGTAAGGAATTTGTGTTCACAAATCCAAAGATGGATATTTGATTATGCTCTTGTCAACAGTAGTCTATTACCATATTAGAACCAGACTATAATGCCTTGCTTTAGAAAGGGATTCAGTATAAATTCCAATCACAAATAGGGTGTATATATCTTATGTGATAAAATAGGAGAGATTCCAAAATGCAGAGGAACATTATAAACAGTGAAGCTCAAATTTTGACTGAAAATTCTATTTTCCAATATAGTTTGAACGTTCCTTTCGCATCAGCCAATTTTCTTTTTTTTTATTTTTTAAAGATTTTATTTATTTGACAGAGAGAAACACAGCCAGAGAGGGAACACAAGCAAGAGGGAGTGAGAGAGGGAGAAGTAGGCTTCCCGCCGAGCAAGGAGCCCGATGTGGGACTCGATCCCGGGTCTCCGGGATCATGACCTGAGTGGAAGGCAGTCGCTTAACCAACTGAGCCACCCAGGTGCCCCAATCGCATCAGCCAATTTTAAACAAAAATCTGTGAGAAAAAAAGCAGTCTATTGCAAAGCTACTACACCATACAGTAAGAAAGCAGAAACAGTGCAACTGAAGAGAAAATGCAGATGAAAATTTAGCATTTTCTCTAATTACAACACCTTATACTCCATTTGTACCCCCCCAGAGAGTCCACTTCACGTTGGGTACACTGTAAACACTCAAAAGATACCTGTAGAAGATAACTGGAAATCAAAGGACAGACAACATTAGGAATGACTATAGAGAGTATTGAATCAATAGGCATTGAAAAAATACAGTGTTTTCTAACACCTGAATATAATCACTTCTTATGTGAAATTCAAAATTTATTTTTTAATTCAAAATTTATTAAGTAGCACATAATCCTGACCAAGAAAATGTTCCTCATATTGAAGCCAACTGCCAGCTCAGCTTTTAGAATGGATAGAACCACTCATACTCCTTTCATTTTTTTTCCTACATGCACTGTTGCTAATGCAATGAAGCTAACATTCTGTCATCATTGCATTTGTCCCTTGGGAGAACAACAATTTGGGACATTCATTTTAAAGAGTGCAAAAAGAAATAGAGATCAATATAAATGTATATATCTATTTTTTCAGGGAGAAATGAAGACTAACTGTTCCCAATTAGTTTGCCAGAAAGTAAATAAGGAAAGAATGATACATAAGGAAAAAACATAATCAGGAGCAATTTTTTTTAATTAAAAGAAAAACTTAACAGAAGAAGAGGGACTGAGGAGAATGCATAGTGTGATAGAAGATAAAGCATGCTACTTCCCATTAGGATCTTAGACAGAGTGAGAAAAGTATGTATTTTTCAATGTCACTTAGAGAGCAAACCAAAAAAAAGTAAAAGTATTTTCTATCCAAAAGTAGACTTGGAAAAATAAATCTAACCAGAATAGGCAAAATCTGAAAAAGTACCACGAACTGTGGAAAAGCTAAGCAAATGACAATGATGACCAAATAAAACCCAAAATAATTAAGGCAAAATTGAGTGGTCATCTTAAGTAAATGGGTGGTACTCTGCCTGGAATGTAGCTGATGACACAATTATTGATCCTATCTTAGTGATGATGTGGCCAGCTGAACAAAAAACAAAAATAGTAAGAGAAATAATGTCTCAAAAGGTTATAGTGGCTATTGAGGTCACTAAGAATACCCTGTAATACCGACTGCTGCCTGGAATAATGTTTACTTACTGTGTTTCTATTCAAAATGCTTTATACTCTCAAGTTTCAAAGTAATAAGCTTATTCTCTTTGAAAATGTTACAAAGACAAGTCACAGGCCCTTGGTGTTTCACTCATGCATGTTCCTTATTTGTGGTCAATAACAAATGATTCAGTTCAACTAATAATCTGTTATGAATTATCACATTCTAAGCACTAAGTTGCAAACAACACAGGGTAAATGGGACTCAAATATTGTTGCATCTGCGCTAGTATAACCCCAACCACCAGGACCATGATGTCAGAGCCACGAAGCTGGACGCTGTCTTTGTCTGGATTACAGGAGAGTGGGAGAAAGTGACATGAAAGAAGTTATGGCAAGAAATTATGAGAATAATAATCCCCTCTGTTCAGATTTACGATAGAGTGGAGAAACCTGGCATACAAACACAGAGCTAAGGTAAGGCTTACTGAGAGACACGCTTAATAGAGAGAAATGAGCTGTGCAACTGAGTGGTGCAAGGCAACAATGCTGAGGACATTCTGAGGGAAGGGGTTGAATAGGCACAGCAAGATGGATAATGATGGGGGAAGAGCATTTGAAACAAAAGGTTCAATTATCCAGGGCAGTACCTACTCAAATGACAGAGACAGAGAGAGTATGGATCAAAAAGTTTAAAGGAGGTGTCAGAAAAGCATGAGGGATCTTAAAAGCCAAGCCAAAAAAACCTGAGACTGTTCTATAGGCAAGCCAAGGCAAGTAAAGATTTTTGAGTTGAGCAGTAATGTGATCAGGCCTCTGGTTCAGGAAGAAAATTTTGGAAAGCATCTGTGGACCATTTACAAAGCTATTTTAAATACAGAGAGAAATCACTAAAAGAACATACACCAAAATATTCACAAACGTGGTATTTTGGGATGACAATAGGTAATTATCTCTTTGTTTATTGATATTTTCTAAGTGTTTTGTAATGAACATGAGTGGTATTTGTATTTTTTTTAATTTTTTTTAAGTGTGAGGTTTGTTTTTTTTTTTTTACTTTAAATTTATTTTATTTTTTCAGTGTTCCAAGATTCATTGCCCATGCCCCACACCTAGTGCTCCATGGGAGAGCCTGGTGGTGGGTATTGGTATTTTTAAAACAAGTTGTATACTTCTCTGATATAAATGTCCATCTATATAAGTATACTATTTACTATTACATGAATATAAGAGGTTGGAAGCAGAAAAAAATCTAAAACCATGCAAGTATTTAATTTTTGGTATTGATTAAGCCAAATGCAGCCATTGGTCTTTGGTCAGGACTTTTACTGAAATTGATTTAAAGCCAAATATTTCTAGCAGCCAGCAAATGATGGCACTTTCCCGAATACCCTGCAGTCTGGTCCTAGAATAGCACTGTGACTCCTTGAGTTACAGGAAGAAGAACCAGTTGGATCACAAATCTGGGAAGTAAGGACATTTCTCATCACTAAGCAGGAAGGCACAGATAAGCACAAGGGTACAATGACTTACTGTGTTTTAGGGAATCAAGCCCTGACATGATATATTCCAGGGTGACTAGATATCCTTTCAAGAATCCAATTCCTATTTTTTAATAAAAGGCTATCTAAATATAACACTGATGAAGACAAGGATCAGCATCACTTATCATTCCTGGTACAGTATTACTTGTGCTCCACATAGGGAGAAAAGGAAAAAGTGAAGGGACTTCTGGGCAATAGTGTGCTGAAGAAAAGGTACAGCACACAGAGAATGTTGGTAACTTCAGGTATCCCTAGATATACCACTTTAGTGACATTGTTTTAGTTTTTTTTTTTTTCCCCTTAATATATTAAGCAGTGGTTTTAGGGGAAAAAAAATTCTTTTTCACTTTCTCTTAAAAGTTCCCCTATGACCTAACACTAGAGTAGATTAAAATTCATATACTAAAGGGCACCTGAGTAGCTCAGTGGGTTAAAGCCTCTGCCTTCAGCTCAAGTCATGATCTCAGGGTCCTGACTGAGGCCTGCATCGGGCTCTTTGCTCAGCAGGGAGCTTGTTTCCTCCTTTCTCTCTGCCGGCCTCTCTGCTTACTTGTAATCTCTCTGTCAAATAAATAAATAAAATCTTTTAAAAAAATCATATACTAAAAAAGAAGTTTGATTACATTTAATTTTTTTTATTTATTTACATAATCTCTACACCCAACTTGAGCTCATGACACTGACTTCAAGAGTTGCACAACCTTGACTGAGTCAGCCAGGTGTCCTGAAGTTTGATTACTTTTTAAAGTGATATTAAAAAAAAAAAAAACACTCACAGAGGAGGAATGATGGCAACATTACATAAACCTCTAGAAGGAAAAGTCTGTGATATCTATATATACATATTTATATATTATATCCTTTGACAAATGGAATATTTCCTTTGCATGGAAGAGAACAAAGCAGTCCATCTATATTATGCAACAAAAGTTAAATTTTCTTCTCAAATCAAAGGTTAAACATAGACTGTTACTGCAGTAGAGAGTAGGTTCAATGAAAATTAAGTGTCCTAAAGTTCAGGACTTAGGACTGGTTGGCCACACCATAATCCACATATCTGCTTTGGACATCTGTGTCTGATCGGCCAGCCCATTGCGGGTGGACAGCCTTGAAGTTGCCACAGGTCCAGACAGCAGAGTCTGCAAGCCAGTCTAAGTCAGAACAGTGGCCCTCCCACCTGTCAAGTGACTGCCACAGGAATGCAATCTGAAGGATTGGAACCAAATCTAAATAGATCAGATAGGAGAGCCAACACCATAAAAAGCCAAGTGGCTCAAGCACTAAATAAGCTGAAGCATAACAAGAAACTGAGCCTTAGAAAATCCCCTAAGCTAGTTTCCAGGTTTCCAAATTAGCTTTTTACATGGTTCCTCTCAAACCCTGACATGGATTTACCAGGATCCATTAAAAGAATCAATACAGGAAAAAAGCTGGCACAGGTCCTAGATTAAGCATGTATCTAGTTTCTTACAATTGGTCATTTTTCAGTAATTAATTACTGAAAAAAATGAATGACCGACTTTTCACTTGAAGACTGAAATCATATAAATACATATTTTCTTAGCAACAGATTTGTGGAGGTTAGAACACCACACCCTCTACCAGGCCATCTCTTCCTCTTCGACTACTAATATTCCCCTCAGATACTTCTCGTTCCCCCACTCCTTTGTTCTTTCATTTCTTCAACTCTTTCTTCAAAATTAACCCAATATCTGCTTAATTATCATAACATGACTAAAAGATGCATAGTCACTAAAGCTGAAAATTCTATTCACTGATAAACTAACACCAACGACCCCTCCGCCTCCAAAAACAAATCCCTATCACAAAAGGGTAACATTGGCATAAGTGGATATGAATAAGCTTGGTTAAATAGCACTCTATAATGGCGCTTCTTACCTACTCCACTCATGTTAGCTTGCAGTACTAGTTGAGTAGACCATGTCTTGATCGCTAACTTCAGTAGAGCTAGAAGTGACTAAACACAGCGGTTGACAGGCAGATGAGACAGTCAGGCATTAAAATCAGAAAGACAAATTGGTACAAATGTTTGCTTGCCAAATAGGTAATCCTGAGTCAGAGCATAGAAAGACATGAAATGGCAAACACGAGTACCTACCAGATCATGGTGGGTCTCAGATGCTAACACAGGAATCTCAGTCTGTACTGGGGATGATGGAATACTACTGTACTTACCAAGCAGAAGACACAAAATGAAACTTGTGAGTTACAAAGCTTTGTGTGGCAGCACGATGTAAAATGAGGTTTAGAAAAATGAATTTGAGACTATAAAATGAGTACACAAATAGACAAGAGAAGGATTCTGATGACCAGGACAGAGACAGTGGCAGAGAATGGTTAAGAAGATGAAATCATGGGGTGCCTGAGTGGCTCAGTCATTAAGCATCTGCCTTTGGGTCAGGTCATGATCCTGGAGTCCCCAGATGGAGCTCTACATCAGGCTCCCTGCTTGGCGGGGAGCCTGCTTCTCCCTCTCTCACCCCCCGCCCCCCGCTTGTGTTCCCTCTCTAGCTGTGTTTCTGTCTGTCAAATAAATAAATAAATAAAATCTTACGGAAAAAAAGATGAAATCATAAACCGTAATGACATCTGTGACTGCTATGGAACTCTCTCAGCGTGAATGCCCAACACTGCTTATAAAAATCCTTCTCACCCTCAAGGTTTGCCTCAAAATGTTTCTTCTGACATGAAGTCATCTCTTTGAGAACTGTTCCTTCATCTGTTCTCCCACAGTCTTTTGTTTGTCCTTTCATAACATTTAGTTCTTACTGCCTTGTATGACAGTTAGCTATTTACATTGCACTACCTCCATTATAAGACACACTCCTTGAAAGAGGGTCCCTGGCTGATTCATACAGTTATCCCCCTTCACCTAAGAATATCTAGCAGAGTACCTTGCATATAAGAGTTTGGGTGAATAAATTCATAAATTAAAATGCCTCAAAAAACACTTTGCTGGTTTTGTATTGCTAGAGAGAGAACCAAATTCCAGAGCCAACGGAGGCATAAAATAATGAGAAGCAATTAGGCTAATTTCAGAAGACCCAAAGTAGGCTACAGAGAAAAAAGAAGTAACTGGAACACAAGATGTTTCTAGGTAAGTACTGATACTTGTTTCTTTATTGAAATAGTTCTCTGTGCATCTCCCTGCAAATCATGACAACAGTAACAGAGATCCAAGGGCATTTTATTTGTAAACTGCAAACAGATAAATACTGGCATTTTACAAAGATAACTCCATGTCTCACAACCAAAAAAAAAAAAGTTTTCATATCTCACCTGCCTGCATTCCAACATTAGAATGGAAGAAAGAAAACTCACCCTAATGGTTCCCTAGTTGGGAATAAACACAAGCCCTTGGGGTCCAGAAGGGTTTAGTTATTAAAAAGGAGGAAAAGGTGGCAAAGCTAACAGCTTCTCTTTAATTACGACTCTACCACCAAGGAAAGGAATTATGACTATTTTCCTCAATATTAACCAAAGAGAAGATTGGCTACTGAGTTATTCATTAACAACTTATCAGGCACTTTGGATCTCATAATTGAGAAGGGAGGAAACACAAAAGGAGAGCCATCTAGCACTACTGGCTTCCTAAGAACTCCTCAGTATTAATACCACTCCTCCTAAATCCCTTTGAGAATTGCTGCTTAGTTGCTGAGAAAAAATAATTGAACAATTTCATGGTGATATTAAACAGCAGCTCATAATTGACCTCAATATGAATAGCAATAAAGATGGAGAGAATGGCATATGCTCTATACCATGAGTGTGGGCAGGATTCAAATCCTAATGCCTTTAACTCCATCAAGGAAGGAACACAGGAGAAAACTGCTTAATAGTCACCCAAAGGCTATTTGCTTTCTAGAGCAGAGCTGGACGTTTTCATATCACCTCTGTTAATTGACTACACTGAAATGGTAAGACCACTGTCTGCAGCAAAATAACTCTCACATTTGCACTGATCCGGGAATAGACCAATTTGGTAATGCCACTTGTTTCCTAAAAGGGCATTTCATTGGCCAAATCAAAATGAAGTGTTGTGCAATTTTCTGTATAATCAGCATTAACAGCTAAAGAACAACCAGCCTTCAGAGTAGGAAGGCATGTTGTCAAGTATAATGGTTGTAGCTACTCCTCACCCCTCCCTCACCATCCTCCTTTTGTATCTCAGGTTTAACTGTATGAGCAGAGCTGCAGGCATTTACTTACTTCTCTAGACAAATCTGAAATCTGGATGAGCAAACAGAGAAAGGTTGTTTGGTTTTTAACACTGACTCCCCAAGTATCTGTCCCCACAAAATAGATCACTCAGTGTCAATATTTAGAATATCTTCATATTCAAATGTGTATTAAAGGACATTCTAGAAAAAGAAGAAATGAAAAATATTACCAAGCGACTCATCTAGTAACTACAAACTTGATTCAGACTATCTTCCCTCAAGTCTGCTCTTGCTCTTGTATTCTCTAACAGATGTTTCACCATCCACTTACTTGCCCATCCCAGAGCGGGTATTAAACTTGGTTAGATTCCCACTTAGGCCTCCCACCCATCCCATCTGACCACAATAAATCTGTCCACATAAGCAATCAAGATAATTAACAAATATGACCCTTTAATAACTGAAGCTCCTCATTCTGGCTAAAAAGACCCACCTTTTCTGGTTGTTACCAGTCTCTTTATTCTCATCTCTGAGACATTCTGCCCCACCCCACCCCTCAGCCCCATTTAACATTTACTGTTACTGAACTACTTGTAGTTACACAAAATCACGTTGCAATGCCTGCATTTCCATGTACTCTTCCCTCCACCATGAATGGCTATTCTCACTTTGCTCACTGGGAAGGTTTCCCTTTATCCTCAATACTTTCCTGAATGTCACTGGCCCTACTCTAAGTAAGCTCCTTCCATAAGACCACCACATAAAGAATATTAACAGTCCCCTCTTGGGGCATCTGGGTGGCTCAGTCATTAAGTGTCTGCCTTCGGCTCAGATTATGATCCCAGAGTCCAGGGACCAAGCCCGCATTGGGCTCCCTGCTCAGCGGGAAGCCTGCTTCTCCCTCTCTTACTCCCTCTGTTTGTGTTCCCCCTCTAGTTGTGTTTCTCTCTCTCAAATAAATACAGTCCCCTCTTTCAAGCGGTCCTGCCTTTTGTGCATTTTTGCATCTTTGAATGCATTTACCCTAGCATATTAAAATCATGTTTTCTGTTCTCTTCTACTAGATGGTGAGCTCATCGAGTGCTGCTCTGAAAGTAAAACAGTAGTAGGAACATGGGCTCTGGAGCTCCCTGATTTCAAATCCCGGTATCATTTCTTACTATGTGACCTTGGGAAAATTACCCAACCTCTCTATGAATTAGCATCTTCAACCATAAAATGAGGATTATACAATATTTTACTTTAGAGAGCTACTGTGAGAATTAGAAAATTTGATTTCTGTAAAGCATAGTAAATGTTTAATGAATGTTAATTTTCATATTGAGAATTCAGTGGCATTCATATTTAATCTCCAGAGGACACATGCTAAAGACCAGGACATAATAGTTGGCCTGGATTGTGTAAACTGATTTAAGGGAAGAAATAAAGGCAAAGTATATTCTAACAGAAACACTCTGGCAGTGGTTGATGCAAGATTTTGTAGGCGTTTTTTGCAGGAAATGTTCTAATAGCCCCAAAACCTAAATGTCCTCATTAACTCTTTCCAGTGATATTCTATATCTTTTCAAACTTTGATTCTCAAACATATTCAACATTTTTAGGTTTTATTTCTGTACCAGCACTGTCGTTCTTGTTCTGAACAGAACTTCCCACATAATTCAGAATGAGCCAATGAGCTTTCTTACTTACTTACCAGGAAATAACTTCCCAATCTCAGCTTCACTGTTCATACCTTGGGAAGAACACAATTTCACTAGTCCTTAACTTTACCTAATTTATATACCCTTACGGCAAAGGGATAATACAAGACCCCTGAAAAATACATACTGTATAAGTGAACATATATAGTGTTTGTCTTTTCTGTGTACACTTTAAACATATCAAACTTTAAACTTATATACTAAGTTTTTAAAAGGATTTTGAAGGTTAATACAATATTAATGTATAAATTCATTCGAGTACATTAAAAAACATTAAATCTGCTATTTACCTGTCCCTACAGTATGTTTTTAAGAATAGACAACACATTGTATGGGGCGCCTGGGTGGCTCAGTTGGTTAAGCGACTGCCTTCGGCTCAGGTCATGATCCTGGAGACCCGGGATCAAGCCCCACATCGGGCTCCCTGCTCGGCGGGAAGCCTGCTTCTCCCTCTCTCACTCCCCCTGCTTGTGTTCCCTCTCTGGCTGTGTTTCTCTCTGTCAAATAAATAAATAAAATCTTAAAAACAAAACAAAACAAAACAAAGAATAGACAACACATTGTAAAATTGAACCATAAATGGGTACATGACCCATTAAAACGATGGTGAAGGATGGTCTTTGTTCAATGCCCTTTTCATTAGGATATGAAGGTTTAAATTCAAAAGAAAACCAGCCTCAATAAAACACAGAAAACAAGAAAACTAAGCTCAGCTTAAATACACCCAGAACACTGTGGAATCTGTAAGAGTGAGTCACACCTTCACAATTGTAGAAAGGTACACCATTAGAAATTGAATTTTATTAAACACCTTCCAACAAATGCCTATCAGATTCAATCAATATCACATATCAAATTACCAATTTGCATTTATACTGATTAATGAATCTCCACAATATAGACTTAAGTATTAAATCCCTGTGGGATACATACACACACACACACACACACACACACACACACACACACACACACATATAAAATTTTGGACAACTTCACCAAATTATGTCCTAGTGGTTGTCATTTTTCAGCTTTTCAACTTGTAGTAAATATGACTTTAACATCCATTTTTTCTTAAGTCAAAAGTAAATTATTATTTGTAAATCCAATTACATTTTAAATTTTCTAAAATGTGGTTCATGCCTTCTTTAAATCTGCATTTATTATCTTTATTTCATATTTTCTTATATTGGGGTTGTGTAAAATGATATAAGCCTAAATTCTTAAAATCGAGTGCTTACTTATTTATTCATTTATTATACTGGTTTATACCACAGAGAACTAACTAACTATAAGTTTTAAAACTACAGATAAAAGAGTGTTTCCAAAGAAGACTATGATGATGGTGTGATTTAAAAAAAAATTGAGACCAAATAATTCACCAAAATGACGCTCAGTTTCTACTTCCTGGTATGGAAGTTATAACTTCATATTTGTCAAACGAGATAGCTTTTAGTCCAAGAACTCTTGGGTCTCACCTAAGCTGGTTCATCTTTTGGCTTCTTTGCTTCCTGCCTTACTAATTAATGAAAATACATACTCAGCCTGCAGCAAATGCAGGGAGTTTATTCCCAATGAAAAGCTAATGAAAAAGCTATGCCTCCACAAGGCAATAATTTGTTTAAATTTGAGAGTGCCAATTGGAAGCAGCACTGATTCTTTGGGGAACCAGGGCTCTAATAAGTACACTCTTCCTTCACTGAGCCACAGTAAAGTTAAGTTGACTTTCAAAGAAATATAACTTGCTACCAGCTCTCCCTTTAGAAGACTCCATGGAGACCAACAAACTTCATTTCTCTTCCCCTCGGGCCTCACTATCATTTTGTGGCAATCAGCTGCTTAGGTGAGAACCTACTTACTTGATTTATTTATTTATTTTCACAGGCTTGTCCCTCATGTAAGCAAAGAGGAATACATTTTTAAGCTTGAATGGCAGCTTTATAGGCACACAGACTATGCATCATGCTGCTGAGGAACACTGTAGTTAAGAAAACATGCTTTCTCTGTTTCCAGACTTCTAAATAGTGTAAAGTTAACTCCCTTCTCCAGCTGTTCAAGGCAGTTATATTCACCAGTTGTTTACCATTTTCAACAATGACATACTTCTGCATGTCTGAAATATATGAAACTTAAAACGGCCCTTTCCTGCTCCTATCTAGAACAAACATCAAAACATTTCCTCTTCCTGCAAATACTACAAAGTGAGAGAGTTACTGCAAAACTACTGTAGCTTGAATGCACCTCATTTTCTCTCTATCATCCCATGCTGACATTTACCATCAAGCCAAAGGTGGGGTGGAGAGGAGTGGCCCAGAAAAAGATGTGCCTCTAAAAGCAGATGATCATTAGGGATCCTGAAGAAGTCTCACTTTCAGGGTGCTCAGATAGCTCAGTTGGTTAGGCGACTGCCCAAGGCTCAGGTCATGGTCCTGGAGTCCTGGGATCAAGTTCCGCATTGGGCTCCCTGCTCAGCGGGGACTCTGCTTCTCCCTCTAACTCTTCCCCCTCCTCATGCTCACTCATCCTCTTTCAAATAAATAAACAAATAAATCTTAAAAAAAAAAAGTGTTGCTTTCAGAGAAACCACTTTAAAACAAATTTCCTAAATCAAAGGTCTTCAAATTTTGTTGCTATCACACACTCTCCAGAAGAATTTCAAAACATTATATCCATTCACACATTTTTTTAAAAGATTTTATTTATTTGACAGAGAGAAACACAGCCAGAGAGAGAAGACAAGCAAGGGGAGTGAGAGAGGGAGAAGCAGGCTTCTCGCCAAGCAGGGAGCCCAATGTGGGACTCCATCCCAGGTCTCCGGGATCATGCCCTGAGCCGAAGGCAGTCGCTTGACCAACTGAGCCACCCTGGTGCCCCTGTATTTTTATATTTTTAAAAAAGATTTTATTTATCTGACATGTGAAAACAGATAACATGACACTAATTCTACATATGTGACATCAGAGTTGCACCTAGACTTTTTATCATATTTCTAATCAGTCTTCAGGGCCACATTTTGGGTGATAAAACTATATAGGAAGTAGAAATCTGATTGCTATGTATTCCCCCAAATCCTACAGTTCCAAGTCATTTTCAGAAGATACTGTTTGAAGGAAAGATAAGCCTTCAGACTTTTGAATACCCCCTGTAAGTTCATCACTGTTGTGGAGGAAAATAACATAAATAGAAGAAAGTCAGTCCCTTCCTCTGAGCAACATATAATCTGGATGGAGACCAGGATTTATACACCAGAAACAGTTAGGAAATCATTCCATGAACCCAATAGAAATGTTAATGTTATGAAGCATTTGAGTTGGACCATGGAATCTACCAGCTGAGGTTTCAATTCCAGATATAAATTATTTTTCATTGACCTTACCTTCCTTATCAATTAAATAGGGACAGTGAGGAGGGCAGGGATAGGCAAGCTACAGCCAATGGGCCAAATCCTGCCTAACACCTGTTTTTGTATGACCTGTGAACTTAGAATGGTTTTCACATTTTTAAAAGATTAAATCAGTTTTTGAAAACATTTCATGATACTAGAAATTATATAAAATTGAAATTTCAGTGACCAGAAATACAGCCTTATCAGAACAAAGCTACATCCATTTATTTACATACTGTATATAGCTGCTTTTGTATTAAAACAGCAAAGGTGAATACAATTTCACTAGTATGTGTTATTTAACAAAAAATAAAACAGATGAACACAGGGAAAAGAGAAGGAAAAATAAGCAAAACAGATGAACACAGGGGAAAGAGAAGGAAAAATAAAGTAAGGTAAAAACAGAGACAGAGGCAAACCATAAGAGACATTTAACTGAGGCAACAAACTGAGGGTTGCTGGAGGGGAGGCAGGTGGGGAAATGGGGTAATTGGATGATGACATTAAGAAGGGCATGTGATATAATGAACAGTGGATATTATAGGTAACTGATGGATTCCTAAATTCTACCCCTGAAGCTAATAATGTACTATATGTTAACTAACTTGAATTTAAATAAGATCTTAAAAAAATAGCAAAGGTGAATAGTGGCAACAGAGGCCATGTGGCCTGCAAAGCCTAAAATATTACTATCTGGCCCTTTATAGAAAAATTTACAGAGAAGAACCCTATTGCAGAGAATTAGAAGAAATTATTTAAGTACAATGGTTAACACAGAACCTGGCATATAAGCATTCAATAAGTGATAAATATGATTATTTTTAAGATATTGTTATTTGAACCAACTACACAACCTCAAAGGTAAACAAGCTACAAAAGGCATGACATACCCATTAAGTAATTGGCCATTAAGGCTCCTGAAAAAATTGAAATAAGGAATGTCTAACCTATAATCATGCAATTCTTATAGACTGACTATGTCCTTAAACATAATGCATGTAGGATGGACAACTGACCACCAGAGAATAATTGTTGCTGTAGTACCTATTCCGTGACATTTGAATGGACCATGATTCAATTTTTCAACCTCTTTCCAACCTCAGGAATTTCACCCATGATGTCCCTTCTGCTACTGACATCCTTCCTTCTGCCAAGAGCTTTCTCCTTTCACACCCACCAAGTCTTTCTTTAAATATCATATCCTCAACTACCTCATCCTAGCGTCTCCTGTTTCCTTCATAGCACATTTATAATTGTAGACTTAAGGGGCAACTCATTTATGATCATTTGTCTTCCCATTAGATTCTAAGCTCCAAAAGCAGAGTGATACAATCTATCTCTTTCACCACTATATGTCCACGTCCTAGAAGATTGAAAGCTGACAAGTATTACATGAAGCAATGTTTGTAACTCTGGAGGTTGCTTTTAAAGGACAACTTGTCCTCAAATATAATGAAGTGCAAATGAAGAGACTGTCAAAAAAGAAAATATATTTCTCACCCTTCCTTTTAACCCAGAATTCAAAAAATACAATGTTCATTAAGTCATGAGTGAATTTTCAAAATCATTAACAATGAAAATATTTTGAGTGCCTACTATATTCAAGACACTATTCTAGGCACTAAGGGAATTAATTTGCATAAGCTAAAGTGCTGGCTCTCCAGCAAATAGTAAGTAGGTACAAAATTCTAATATAAGGCAAACTTAGAAAATAATAATGGAAACAAAGTGTTATAGGATTAAGAGGAGAGAAAGAATGTTAATTTTGGCTAGAGAGATATGGAAAGTCTTCTTGGAGGAGATGAGAAAAATCTGGATCATAAAGCATGGTAGAACTTCAAAAGGCAACTAGGAGGAGAGCATTTCCAGCCCAGCTTGAGAAAAGACACATTCAGGAAAGTGACTTGCTCTACGGTTTAGCTAACGATGATTTATACAAGTCTTTGCCTGCTGGCCTGTAGAGATGCATAGACTTTTCTGTAAGGAAGAGGTGGAGGACTCTGGATACAGTTACATATCTAAATCCATCCCAGCATCATCTCTCTAGTGATGCTGGATACCATGTTTCAGTTGCCCCAGAAAGTCATTTTAGTGTTGGAATCCAAGCAGATTCACCAACATGGTCAATCTCCAATAACTCTGAAAGGAAAAATGAAGTCATGATGTTGCATCAAGCCTCAGGTTTACTACCCCTCAGGGTCACTGCCAAGAGCCTTTTAGTCCTACCCAATAGAATGTTCTGCCATGATGTAAATGTTCTTTGCCTGCACTGACCTATAAAATAGCCTCTAGCCACATGTGGCTATTCTGCATGTGAAATGTGACTAGTAAAACAGGAACCAAATTTTTAGTTTACTTAATTTTAATAACTGTCTCCCTCTGGACAGTAAGACTTTAGGAACCAATTTTGTACCCACACACAAAAAATTATCATTTCTGGAAGCTCTGTCCGTAAACCTTACACCCTATGGCTTAATATAATAGAAGTAGTCAGGCCTAAAACAAAGACAGTTCCGTTCCACCTCTAATTCTCTGATTCCCAGATGTGATTTTAGCCATCTTATACTTTAAGATTAGTCTCCCTTTTTGATTATTCATCTCTAGTCTGCTTTCCACAGCCCAGAGCAGAGGAAAAACATTTTAGAAGTTAAATTATCTTTTTCTAAAGGTCAGTTATCCAGGTGTGAAAGTGGGTAAACTTTATTCCACCAGAAACTTGTTTTTAATCTTTTTTCTCTGCACTGATAACAACACACTGTTTTATTCTTAAACTATAACCTTGAACAATTGAGATATTTTTCCCACCAATTCCTGTATAATGCTAATATATAAAGAAATAAAAAGATGATAGCATGCATGTAAATAAAGTGTACATTTATCAAATGATATTTCTATAATTGTAAACAATGAGGTGCTTGAGTGCTCTGAACTTTTATAATTAACAATAGCATTTTAACTGCACCTCCCCTTTTCCTCTATGTGTTAAGTCACATGTAGTCTTACAAATACATCTGACACCAATCAGGGAAGAGTAATTGCTGAGTTCCTTCACTGGAACATACCAGATATATGCCATGCTTGTGCCAGGCAACTCCATTCTATACTGACTGGGCACTTGACCCGAGCCAAGCCAATTTTCCTCAAAATCTTTCCAACTGGAGCTAAGGGATGAGAGTCAGTCCTTCTCCGGAGGGATGTGGGATATCGGGCCTGGTTGCCTTGAGCAACCATGTTCCCAGCCATGTGGATACATGGTCTCCTATGCAAGGGGAGGCCAATACACAGGGATCTCCCTGTCCCAGGGCCCAACTTTCCCTATCCTTCCCAATACTGTTCCAGTAAATTCCTTTCTCCGAGTTAATTCAACATACGTTTTTGCTATCTGAATCTAAGAGTGTTAATCAATATGATATTTATAACACTTAAAAAATCCACCCCCGAATAAATGTCACATTGTGGATAAGACTTGAAATTATATACACAAACCCAGAAAATTAAAAATGAAGGACCTCACAACAACTGTGCTCAAATAAATGTCACATATATTTTGAAGTTTATAAGAAACATGCTACTTAAGATATTATTAGGCAATGCAATGCTGTGTTTAATTCTATGACATGTGAATTTTTAATTATATTTTGAAATTATTTATCACTAAAAATAATAAAAGAATTTTTGAAATGTGTAAGCATGATCCTTTTATTATAAAATCATATATGATTGTCTATTGATCATATCCATATCCATTCATCTTCATAGATTCATACAGAATTGCTTGAATAATTACCTAATATCAACAATTATCTTTTCTTCTAAGGGCTTTATTATTATATGGTATTTTATTTTTTCCTTCATATTCTTAGGAATTAAAGTTTTCAACTTAAATCAACTGAAACACCTAGCTGTAGACATCTCAAATACAGCTTCTATATGAATACATATGAATACATGGTGCTGCTTCAACAGGAATACAAAAGGTTAAAAGAAAGATCTGAAAATCACTACTTTGATTCTAAAGACAAATCTCTGACTTACTTTAGAGTATGGAAAGGTTTTGCTCAATGTATATATAGTCATTATTTTCTTAATATGACTTTCTTACCCCTAGAATTTTGGGTCATGCTCTTCCTTGATCCACTTTCTACCTTTCTAACTTGAACTACCTTTCAGAAATAAACAAAACTTCCATCTTCCTTGGAATCTTCTCTGGCTGGCTCAATACTCAAGGACCTCATTTCCTCCACAGAACACATCATCCTTATTTGCATTCCTGCAATACAACTGGCACTGAGTATATGATAAGGGATTCTGTTAATTAAGTTTCTATGAATCAATCCTGAATTGCAAACTAAACTATCTACACTTTGAGGTACTCACAGATACACAGAACAGATTGGTAGTTGCCAGACATGAGGTACTGGAGGGTGGGGGATTAGGGAGGAGAAATGGGTGGAGGAGGTCAAAAGGTAAAAAGATAAAAAGAAGTCAATGTCAAAAATCAGTTCTTAAACCCATCTGTACCACAGCCTCCCTCCACAGTTTATCTTTCTCTTTCTCACCCATCAGTGTTCTAGTATAGTTTTCTAGTGTTTTAAATTAGCATTTTCAGTGTTTCAGTTTCCTCAGTGTGTTGGGACAGAAATTTTCATTTGATTTTAGCCAACCAGATCCATTCTTATTTAATGAACTAAGGCAGGATGTATCCATGCTGACTTTCTATTTGTTCATCTCTATAGCCAACTGCATTCCAAATCCCACCATGATAACTCGTAATGGGATAATGTCTATTCTACACTGAGCTTCCTGAATTATTATCTCAAATACCCCCTTGGAAAAATATCTGAAGAGAAACCAGCTTTATGACTCTAGCCACATATCTACCTAGTCAGGTCAAGAAGTCATCATTTCTAAAACTCAGTAAAAGCATCCTGATAAAAACATGGCACTGTCACAAATTGCAAATTGGCATGAAAAAGAACCTGAAAAGATTGCCAAGGCTGGCAGTCTGCCTTCCCTGTCCGATCACTTAAGAGCAACACCAGCTAATTGCAAATGCTCCAATATATGTGATGCATCCTCATCCTTTTATTTTTAAGACACAAAAGAAGAGTCTTGAAATAAAACAGTTCAGCCAAAGTATACCCTATTGCCAGACTGAAGGTAAAAATGAAAACAGATTCACAAAACTGATTTAAGATTTAAGGCCTCCTACATCTGAAACACTTAGATGTAAGAGTGGCAAGACTGGAGTGTAATCTCCCCATTCTTAAGACTCTCTCGGAAACCTGACTGTGCCAACAACTATGCCTGCATCAGAAAGGATGAATATCCAACTTTTGTAGCAACATGGACTGGACTGGAAGAGATTATGCTGAGTGAAATAAGCCAAGTAGAGAAAGTCAAGTATCACATGGTTTCACTTACTTGCGGTGCATGAGGGGTAACCTGGAGGACAGTGGGAGAAGGAAAGTAAATTGGAAGTAGGGTAATCCAGGGAGAAAAATGAAACAACAGAGACTTTAGACACAGAAACAAACTGAGGGACTTGGAGGGATGGGGATGGAGGGATGGGACAGCCTGGTGGTGGGTACTGGGGGCACCTATTGCGTAGAGCACTGGGTATGGGGAATGGGGAATGAATCTTGGAACACTGAAAAAAAAAATTAAGTAACAATAAAAAAAAAACCCTTGTTATGAATTACCCATGGAAAGCATCTCCAGTTTTACTGAAAGAATTTAGTTACTCTATAAGCAATTCTATACTATATGGAAGCCCCAATTCAAGATACCTAATGAAGGATTGTTTGCAGCAGAAAACACAAAACCAAGTGAATTCTGTACCACCAGGCAGAGCAAGCATGCCTCATTTGGACACCATCAGTAGGGATGGGCCCCTCTCAGTACTGTGGATTTCTTATAGAAAGGCATCAATAAATTAAAGAGACACATATCTCCTTATAAAAACACATAAGAAAGAGGCTTGTGGAAGTAAAAGCAGTCCAGATAAAGTATCTCATGTTACCACTTGTTGCAGAAATAGAATGATTTTTGGAGATTCCCACAAATTATTGCTATTTCCCCAACAAAAAAGAATCTATATAACTGTGTAGACCTGTTCTTCAGACTTTGAATACTACTAACATTTCTGACATTGAAAAGCAATAAAAATGCAAAATGATATCATTTCTTATGCTGCAGAATAGCCTGAGGTCGTGTTTTTAAACATAAAAAGAGACATTAGATTTTACTGGCAAATGTCTGTGAACCAGTGTCACTGCACTTGTTGCTCTGGGCCCCTCTAAGACTTGTTCTCCTTCTCCGTAGTTCAATGTCTGTTCCCTCTTCCAGAAAACAGAAGTGCAACATCCTTCCCCAGGTAATACAAATCCCAGTTCCATCACTAAGTGCTGTGCTATGTGCAACTGAAACCTCTTGTGGCCCAGTCTCTCCACCTGTAAAATGGGGATAATAATAACAGTAACGATTGCAAACACGTTTTGAATGCTTGCACTCTATTGGGCACTGACCAAAGCAAGATCACCTGGCTAGTAAATGGCAGGGCCAGGATTCAAACTCAGGCACTGATTCAAGATCCTAGAAACCACTGCACAGTGCCTGGCAGTTTAGCAGGTGCTCTCTAAATGTCAGGTCTCTGTGCCCACTCTCTAAAGTCATAATGAATCTGGTATTGGTAGACTATATAGCAGTCAATGCAAGAGTCCTCATTACATCCTTGGGGGTAAGACAGCCTCTTGAACAGATTCCTAAGCATGAGTTTTAGACTCTTCATGGATTGACCCTGCTAACCAGCTCCATCCCCACACTTAGTGACACCCTCTCCTGACACCAGGACCACCCAACTTCGCCTCGTTCACGGGAACTTCTCCCAAAGTCTTAAATGTATCACAATCCCATCACCTCTGTTCTGGATCTTTTGACTTGCTGCTCTCTCTGCTTAGAACACTCTTTCTAGCTCCATTTCACCTGATTAATTATTAGTTTAAAATTCGTTTCTATGTGGAGTCTTTTTGACCCCCTCAGAACCCCCCTCCCAAATAAGTTCAGTGTCACTGCTTTGTCTTCTAGCTCCCACAATCTCCTATTATGACTCTTTACACACTGGAATGTAGTGGTCCATTTCCCATCTGTGCCTCCCTCTAAACTCTGTGAGGATTCTAGTGTGCTGTACTTATCACTGTTCCCCCAATGATTGATACATCATGCCTTTAGTAAATATCTATTTATTAGATAGGAAAGAAAGGATGTGAGACAAGAAAAAGGTAAAATATTTTTTTCTTCTTCCATTCTAATCCCTTGTAGAGGGAATTTCAATAAACCTGGAGCATTCTAGAATTTTAGATCAGCAATTTCTATGATTGCAGAAGTGGAAGGTGAATGTAACGGACTCCCATTTGGTTCTTGAACACAACTCCTTTTCCTGCTCAGGGGTTTGGAATTTCTCAGGGATGAAGTTATATTCAGAAACCCTAGAGGATTGGATGGACTGAGGGTTAGGTTAAACAAACTAACTAAAAACAACCTCCAAATATAAAGGAAAATGTTAAGAAAGTAAGAATTATTCCATCTGCCAAGCACTAGAATATAAAATACTTCACTGATAGAAGGGCTGAAGCATGAAGGAATGAGGTTCCCTAAATGGTCTGGAAGGAATTTAATTAACTTCTTAAGAAGCCAACATAGGGCCCATGATCATGCGTAGCTACTTTTCTCCCTCCCCACAGGAAGGGAAAAAAAATGACCAGCACAAATCAGCCTGCTTGAACACAGCAGATTCAGCTTGGATGTCAGGGAACTTCACTCAAATGCCAATCACCAGTATTCTAAGCTATCCAGAGGTTTGCCTGGATCACTGCCAGTCAGTCTATGACTGATATCTTTTTCTTCAGACATCGCAACATTCAAAAATAAAAGGAAAATATGTTCAGCTGCTGCTTCTTCAGCAGCTTTGCAATTTTCCAAGGATCAGCCCCTCTCCTACTCTCAGTCCCCTAATCTCCAAGCAAAGTAATAGCTTCTCCATGCCTAGAGAAGGAGTCTCTGGTTAGTAATTTGAGAATCCTTGGTCTCCTAATCTTTATCTGCCAGGAATAAATCAGTGCACGTTAGTTAAATCCAAGACCCGATGTAAAACCCTCCTCTCTCCCTCTCTGCCCCTTCAATCTTTCAAGGTGTCATGGACAGTGAAAATATAAACTCCTAATAACAGAAGCTTGTGACTTCCTCCTCTAAACCCCCTATTTGGTCAGCTCCGACTTTCACCCATATTCACTCTCTAGCCGTATCCGGGCACCCTTCTGCACCTCCCTTCTGTTCTTACATGGAAGGTCATAAGCCCGGTCCTTATCCTCTGCACCTCTTCCTCAGTGAAGCACACCACAGGGACTCAGCTTAATTTGTATTCCTTAACCAGCAGTCTTTACCCATTGTATACTTTTTTGTTCTTGAGCAAAGCAGTTGTGGAATAGCATAGACTCTTTCCAACTGTCTCTTCTCACTGGTCCTGATGACCGATATGTAAGTTATTTTTGACATAAGACTTTGCTACCACTCTCTATACTGAAGCTAGGGCCATTTGAAGCTGATAAATGCCCACCTCCCTTGTAGATAGTCCCTAGAAACCCCTAAGGGGGTCGACAGGACAGCTGTAGCCAGACAAGCTTTCAGGTTTTCTGATAGCTACCTAGTGATCTACCTTCTGCAACAGACACTAAAGAGGCTTCTCACAATCACATGAAACATTCATGTGTATCAGATGAAATCAAATGGATAAAATGAATTACATGTTGAATTTTGAACCATAAAACCTGAATTCCATAAACATCAGACCAGCATCCAAGTTTCTGGCTCTATCACAGATGATATAGTTTTAGGTAAGTCTTTCCTTGCCTTCACTGAATCTGCTTCCTTCCTCACTTTTAAAAGAAGGTTGCTTGCATTCTATCTGTCAAGGATAGTGTAGTAAAAGAATAGTAAATGCTATGAAATGAAAGGGGTGGAAAGAAAAACCCAACTTCAAGTTCTAGTTCAGTCACATAATACCTTATATTCGTTTCAAGTGACTCCCCTTAACTCTGAGAAGCATGTGGTACTACAGGGTCTAGGGTAATGAATAGCTGGTTTAGCACCATCTGTCCTTTCCCTTGTCCTACTCCATTCCTGACTACTCTCAGTTTTTCAAACACAGCATACTATTCTGACTCAGGACTTCAGATACTTAGAATATTTAGCCTCACCTTCACCTACTACATTTTTTCCCCTGGATAACTGCCCGAATCTTCTAAGTCTCAAATGAACTATAGCATTTTTGGAGCATTCCTTTATTCTCCTATTACTCTGGCTTCCTTTTTTCTTTTTTTTTTTAAGCTTTCATAGCAACTTGTACTCAAATGTTGGCAGCAAGCATAACTCTTGTAATCATCTAAGTGTTCCGGCCCTCTTCAGTGAAAACAGAGAAAGTTTGTCTGCCCTGAGCTCTGATATGACCCCAGTACCTAGCTCACTGACTGGCACAGAGCGGATTCTCAATAGAGATGTAGCAACTAGCTTGTCTTCTGAAATCCTCACTACTTTCAGAGAGCTATAGTTATACATATTGTGTGAAAGCACTTTGTAAACTGCAAAAGCAAATTGCTATAAAAGCCCAAATCACTACTATTCTCTGTGTATGTTTTGAATTCCAAAAATCTCAAATCATAACTAAGTCTCTATGTGCTGAAGCTATGGTTGAGCTTGCTTTATTATGGACTGAGATATGGCTGGGAAGTGAAGACTTCTTTTTTTTTTAAACAATTTTATTTATTTATTTGACTGAGAGAAATCACAAGTAGGCAGAGTGGCAGGCAGACAGAGGAGGAAGCAGGCTCCCTACTGAGCAGAGAGCCCGATGCGGGCCTCAATCCTAGGACCCTGAGATCATGACCTGAGCTGAAGGCAGAGGCTTTAACCCACTGAGCCACCAGGCGCCCAAGAAGTGAAGACTTCTCAGTGACTACTACCATCCCTTGCTATACAAGGAAGTATGATATGACAGTAGGGACCAGTATCAGAATACAGTGTAACAAATTAACCCAAAACTTTGTGGCTTAAGACAAGAAACATTTATTATCTGCCAGAGTTTTTGTGGGTAAAGAATTTGGGAGTGACGTGGCTGGGTATTTCTGGCTCAGGGTGTCTCATAATGTTACAGTAAGATGTCCAAGGTAGGTCATTCACATGGTTGAGAAATGGGTACCGAACAAATGTCTCAGTCCCTCTCCAAGTGACTGACTGCGTAATGCCCTCCCAGCATGGTAATGGACTTCCCTCAGGGCAGGGATCCAGGGAAAAAAAGATGGAAAACACAATGCCCTTTAAAAACAAGCCTTGGAAATTGCATATCATCACCTCTGTTACACTTGGTCTGAGAGACAAGCCATGGTTTTCTGTGGAAGGCGACTACACAGGGCAGGATACCAAGAGGCAAGGAACACTGGGAGCCATCAACTGCAGTTTCCATGAACTTTGTCCAAAGTCACTAGCACAGTGTTCCATGCACGGTATGTGCTCTAAAATCAATGTTAAATGGTATCAATGTATGGAAGCACAGATGAATAGAGGAAAGGGTGGGCCAAGGAGTGGATGTAACTTAGTTTCTGAGGCTACCAATGGAAAAATCAGAAGGAATACTGAAGCAATTAATGAGACTACACACACATACTCCCCAAGCACCACAGCAAAGACTGTAACTACTGATTTTTGAAAGAGGTGCAGAAGAGAGATTAGTGATAGTGGGAGAGGACATGTGCCCCTGGAGTAATTCTCAAACTTCTGAACCCAGTCTTACTTCCTCTTAATCCTTAGCATAGCTGAGAATCCTATGCACCCCTTTCTCAGTAAAACACACCACAGATTATAGATGGATTTTTTGTGTCCATGTACAAATAAATGAATTTTTCTTTTATATAAAAAAATTTGATGAGAGACTTAGAAACTGCTGTTATGGAAATTCATAATTCAGCTACCTTCATGAATGTTATGCAAATGCATTAAACAATACAGGGGGGATTTCAGCTTTTAGCATTCTTGGCTAATACAAGCATTACTATAATTATCATTTCAAAGTTCTAATAATAACATTATTTGCATTCTCTCTGACACTGCTTTTTGAAAGAATTTTTAAGTACTTGAGTAAATATTTGTAAATTATGACCATGAAACAGTAAAGGCCACTCAGAGTAAGAAGGGGATATTGCAGACTAGAATTGATTACTTTAATATTCGAGATTATTAGTTCACTCCTGAAACAGCTCTGACCCTATAGGGGTTCATAATCTAATGAACCCAAGACTAGGACAGTATTTCATTGAAGATCAACCTCCATTCCCACAGAGAGCAAGTTAGACACGTTGTAGTTATCCTGGACACCCCCCCTCTCTGTCACCTCCCTTACCAAATCCATCAATATCCCCTAAACCCATTCCATACTCCATTACCACCACCCTGAGCCTTTGAAATGACCCCACACAGGTTTCAACACATATATTGCCATGATTCCCCTTAATAACCAGACTGATCTTTCCAAGTACAAAGAATTATCTTGCCTCTCCCCTTTTCAAAAGTCTTCTAGGACTTTTTATTCTTGAGTATTCCCTGTAGATAAAAATCATTAACATGACCTATAAAGTCATGTATGATCTGGTCCAGATATAACTCTCTGCTTTACCTGACAAAACTCCCTGTTCATGCTCTGTGTCCCAATCTCTTTCCGTCCCTAGAGTACATACTCTTAACATTTTATTCTGTGGTCCACCTTGTCTAGAATGTCTGTCATCATATCCTTTCTTACAAGTCACTTCTTCAAGGAAGCCTTCTCTCAGTGGAAAGTCCTCAGTGAAAATTAGTTCTTCCTATTACACACTTCATAGCGCTATATATCACCTTGACAGCTCTTATCACATAATTTTTACTCCTCATGGGACAAACTGAATAGCACTGAACTCTCATTTTTCCCATTCTTCCCATTCCCTCCCCATGGGCACAGACGTGACTACTGCTATGTCCATTATTATGCTTCCAGTGCCCAGCACTGGGCTCAACGCATAGCTAATGTTCAAGGTATGCTACATAGATTGGAAAAAAAAATGAAGATTTCAAATGCATACTAAGAATGTAGATTAGATTACAGAAGAATTTGGTGCACTTATTTAAGAAAAATAAGGTAAAAAGCAAAAGCATAATGTTTTTCTTGATGAGTTATGATATTCCCATCAATGATAAGGATAAAAAGAAAGAAAAGCTATTTTGGATAATCAGGAAAGAGAGTATCCCAAACCTCAATTTGGATCTTAGAGAGGTTTTTATAGATTTTAAAAGCTTTCTAGATAGGCTGGAAATGTAAGTTTGTTGATGGCAGTTCTTTTCTATTTAGAAGGCCTTCAAACATCCAATAGAGGAGAGAGAGAGGAAGGGAAGAAAGAGGAAATAAGGGGAAAATATTATGTGGCAATACAATGCAGAACAGATTGACCAGTATCAATAAAACACTCTCCACTGCCTACATATAAACCATTGCTACCTATTCGTCACCTAATAAAAACCAAATTCCTTAAAAATAAAAGCAGGATGGCTGCCTAATGCCTCCCCTTTGGTTAGAATTAAGGACAAAAGCATCCAGTGCTTTTCAGAAATACAGGAAAGCCCTACAGAAAATTACATTAAATGCAAAAGACCAACCCAGATAATACAAATGGGTTATATATTTATATTGAAAATATGAACATCCAGAACTCATATTCTTTCGGTAAAAAGTTAGCAGCAAACATTCAGGAACAGTGACAGCATTGACGATAGGTAGAAGTAATTTCATGTACTTCAATTCTTTTTAAAAGGATTTCTATGCTTTCTATAAATTTTAACAAATTCTAAACATGAACTCCAAATTTCTATTAAGATAGTGACATATAAAACAAAAGAATTTTAATGAGTTTTCTCCCCAAAATACCCATAGGTATAAATCCACATTAAGGATTAATGACCTGTCAGCTTGCACTTAAAGGAAAGAAGAGACATTTCAGTTGTAGAAATTTAAAAATAAAAAAGTCTGAGGAAAACTTATCATTTTCCCCCTTTGTGTCATAAAAAGAACAGACCTGATTTATTTGCTTTAAATGGGCTAAAAGAAAAATGTATTAAATGGTTGGCCTTTTAAGCAAAAATTTATTCTGGGCAAAATTTTATGACAAAATTAGAAAGCCTGGTCAGAAATACTCTTTTAGTCACTTAAATGATATAGCATTAATGTCAGAGTCAAGCATAGTATAAAAGGGAGAGGCTATTTACATTTAGATTTAACAAAATGTCTCTAGTGACTTCTGTAACATGGAAGGAGTTCCTTATGCTTTTAACCAAGCATATCCGGTGGTAGGTGCCATAAAATACTTCAATAGCTATTACAAACCATCAATGCAATTTTATCCCTATTTTTTAAAGTCTTATCTATTTCAAGTAAAAGTTAATGCTCGGTTTTCTGATTCATTTACACTTGACGCACAGCCATGCCTGGGAAGCTCTATTTGAGGTGCTATGAATCTCTTTCTTTCCCCTTCGAATCGAGAACTGATGTTATGACAGCAGGAGACAGAATCCAAAGGCTGAAAAGATCAAGTTGAATTTGAAACTCAGAACCTTCAGTGTTTAAATAGATTCCAAATTTAGAGGCTTGCATTCTCCCAGTTCCAGTGTATGTGACACAACAACACGAGCAAAACAACCTATGGAAGAATCATGTGATTGCCAAAGTCAGTTAGCGTCTTGTCTTCCTTTTTGTGGGCATGCACTCATATCAAAGAAGTTAACAAATTCTATCTTTTTCCTTCAGAAAGAGACAATCTCCATTCAGCAGACTGAGCAACATTAATCTGAGTCCACACTTTCTCCGTGAAAGCATCTGTGTGATGAGAGAAAACAAAATCACCCAGTTTTGCCAACAAGATGTAAAATAAACCTGGATATATGAGTAATTTACTTCTTTAATATTCTTATAAATATTTAGTGTCATAGAGAAACAGGAGCACATAGAGAAAAAGAGTTCACGAACCTGATTTTAAATAGACAAATGTACCTAAATTGACTTTTTTTATAGCATTTTTGCTCTTCCAGTCCCACTCTGAGCCAGGAATGGTTACAGGGCACATCACTAAACAAGGAGGTCTTAGAAACATCTTAAATCCCCAATAAATCTTTATCACACTCACAGTTCTATACACCACCGGAGTACACATCAAAAGGTTTCCATGACATAGAGTTGACCTAGCACTCTCTACTTTCCAGGTGCTATATTATGCAGTCACTGACACAAGAGTGTAAAAATCAATTTATGTTCAAAGAGGTAAATGTCAATGATATCTCTTTAAACATGATCAGCCAGTGGAATAGTTTATTTCAAGACATTCAAATTTTGATAGCTGACAATCTTAAATATTATTTGGGCATGATCCAAAAGTTCAGAGACATTTAATGACCTATAATTAACTGAAAGGAAGTTCTAAAGTCATGGCATTCTCTTACTTGAAAGCCTTCTGTGCTCACAACTACCCGCTGAAGGAAGGCTCACTGCCATAGCTTGGCATTTAGCATCTTCCATAATCTGGCTTTAAACTACCCTTTTAACCTGATTTCACGCACCCATCACTCATGCCTTATGTCCCAAACAAACAGTCCCAACTATTCCATGCTGCTGACTACACGCCACACTTTCTAACTCTGTCCTCCAGTGCTCCCTTTCATGCTTTCTGTTGATTCTTCAAGTCTAAATTGGGACAATCTATTCAGAAGGAAGTTTGATAGGATGTGTGTCAAGACCATTAATTTCATACCCTTAACCCAATAATTCCACTTTTAAGTCTTAGAAATAATCAGAGCTATAGATATTTTTATATGCACATATATTTTTTATGCACAAAAATGTATTTTATAATAGCAAAAGAAAAACAAAGACTAGAAGATACCAAAAACCCAAAGTTAGGGGATTATATTAAAAATTATTATTCATAGGGCACCTGGGTGGCTCAGTAGTTAAGCACTGCCTTTGGCTCAGGTCATGGTCCTGGAGTCCTCGGATCGAACCCAGGCTCCCTGATAGGTGGGGTCCTGCTTCTCCCCCCACTCTCACTCCCCTTGCTTGTGCTACCTCTCTAGCTATGTTTCTCTCTATCAAATAAATAAATAAAATCTTTAAAAAATTATTATTCATATAATGGAATGACATAATGAAATAGTTAAGACATATTAACTGAAATAGCAGGATAGAAAATTGCATACACATACACAATCTTAATTATGTAAAAAAAAAATCAGAAAAAGACTGAAAGAAAATATATCAAAATAACATTGGTATTTCTAGCTCTTAAAATTTGGGTTAATTACTTTTTTCTGTTTTTAAAGGTCTCTCTCTGCTTTATAAAATGTATGCATATATTCCCTTAATATTTAGGAAGAAGTAACATACTAAAAAGATTTTTTTTTTTAATCCTGTATTGTAAGATGCTTGTGACCACCCTCTGTGAAACTTTCTCAAATGACCCTTGCTGGAATTAATTCCTTATTTCTCTGTTGTCCCATAATACTTTGTACTGCCAACTACATTTTTTTTTTAAGATTTTATTTATTTGACAGAGAGAAACACAGCGAGAGAGGGAACACAAGCAGGGGGAGTGAGAGAGGGAGAAGCAGGCTTCCCGCCAAGCAGGGAGCCCGATGTGGGGCTCGATCCTTGATCTCGGGGATCATGACCTGAGCCGAAGGCAGTCGCTCAACCAACTGAGCCAACCAGGCGCCCCTCCCAACTACTTTTTAATCACATTTTCTGTCTGACATATTTCTCGAAGCTGGTTGAGAAAGAAGACCTAACAAAGATCCCTGTCTTAAAATTTCTAAAAACAGACCCAACTGGAGAAGTTTCTATATATAGTCAGATGCTACCTATAATACAGCTTTATTTTCAACATCGTCTTATTAAATAGAAGCACATCAGTTTAACATCAGAGTCTCCTTTACAAACTAAGCATCAAGCCCCCCTCACAGCTCTACACCTGCAGTTTGTTTGAAAACTTATGCCTTAATTATAGATTGTCTTTCAACTAAATGCTGTATTAACATTACAGAGCAAAGTTCTAAACTGTATGCAGAGGTTAAAAAAAATAAACTAGTAATTTTATCATAAGCACAAAAGCACATGTGCCTGGCAAGCCTGTTCTGTTTCTTCCCTCCAAACTAGATATATAGATATTTGTATGAATTAATATTATAAATTTACAAGAAAGACCATCTTGAAAAATACTCAGCTTAGCCCTTAAAAATTAATATTTGCTAGAGTTTGCTGTACTTGCCATATACAGATGTATATATACATGTACATATACTGTGTCATAACTAGGGCACTGGAGGAAGCTGCCAGATAAAATACATGTCACCTATTTATATTTTAATTTCAGATAAACAGTGATTCTTTTTTTAGTATATGTATATCCCATGCAATATGTGATCTAATATTTTATATTAAAAACTGTATTTATCTGATATTCAAATTTAACTAGGAGTCCTGTATTTTTATTTGCTAAATCTGGCAATTCTGGGTGGGAGAGTGATTGCTTATTTAGAGATCCTACAATCTGGCTAAATAACCTCTCAAACCTACCCCTGGGCAGCATTTCATTTAAACTCAGCAGATAGTGAGCTCAGATATCTGAGTTCTCTACATCCTTCCAAACCAAGTTTTAAAAAGAAAATCCACGAATATTGCTGCCAAGAAATCACCAGGAGTCCCTAACCTCTCCAAATTTCAGAGGCTGAATTCTTGCCAAGTCTATATGGGAGAATTACGTACAAATTATCAAACTCTGTTGTGTCTTACAGTTTTATTTTTATGCATTTATACTTAACAGAGGAGCCAGGAATGTTTGACTTAGGCTCAAAAATTTTTCAGAGTATTTGATGCACACTACAGAACCAATTCTAATGCGCCCTTGTTCTTTTATAGAAGAACAGTAGAGAGGATATGTCTAGCATTTGTCATCAATGGATTCTTACTTGACGTTAAAATAACTACTTTCTTCAGATTTTCCTCTTAATAATGTAACTTCACTTTCCTCAGTCCATTTTTTATGGATCTTCTATGTCCCACAGGCTGCTTAAAATCAACATGCCATAAAATGAATTCTTTTTCTCACCTTTGTTCAACACGTTTCCCTTTAGTTCAATCCCAATCATCCATCCAGAAATTTTAATAAGGAATCACAGCTTTATTCTCATTGCATCCTCTTCAGAACCCCCACACCTTATCAGTCAAATCTTTTGTTTCACTTCTTAAACATATCTGTGAGTGATCCTTGTTCTGTTTGACATCCCTGCTGTCCTTGCCTTAGCCCAGGCTCTCCTAGGCTGTCTCCAGACCACGTTTCTGAAATTTCAGTGTCCTCACGAATCACTGGCACATTTTGTTAAAATTCAGGTTCTGGGTATGGGGCCCAAGAATTCCCATTTTTATTAGATCCTTGGGGACACTGATGCTGCTAGTCCAGGAAGCACACTTTGAATAGTAAAGCTCTAGGTTTTTTATAGATTCCCACCAAATCTTCCTTCCATTCCAACTAATCACCCACATTACTGTCACGATTCATAGGACTCCTTCTGCTACTGAATTGCCAAGATATAAACCACCCAGGCTGCCAATGAGTTTCCTGTGCAGCCCCTCTCCATCCTTTAGACCCAGGTTCTAAACTCTAATCCCCATGCCACTCCCTTTTGCTGCTGAAACTCTCCTTTCCTATTTCCAGGCCCTTTGCCTAAAATGTCTTACAGTAATTTTCTTTGCCCGAGTGGGTCCTTCTTCCTGGTAAAGTTCAAATGTCACAATTTCTCTATGAAACAACTTTTTTTTCCTTTAATGATTTTTATTTTTTTATTTGACAGAGAGATAGAGAGAGAGCACAAGTAAGCAGGGCAGCAGGCGTAGGGAGAAGGAGAAGCAGGCTCTCCACTGAGCAGGGAGCCGGATGTGGGCTTCGATCCCAGCACCGTGGGATCATGACCTGAGCCAAAGGCAGCTGCTTAACAAACCGAACCACCCAGGCGCCCCCTTTCTATCATCCTCTAAGTACCAATCCCCGGGACCTGATATGATTACATGCACCTCTCATAACTGGATGTCTTCACACATCACTTTGGACATGCCCTGATGACAATAATATTCAGCGCTTTTTATGTTAAGTACTATTATCTGTATTTTATGTGTAGTCCTATAGGGTAAAAACTAGTATATCCCCATTTTACAGACCATCAACAAAAGCACTACAGGTGACCCGACTCAGGATAACACAATCTGTTCATGCCAGAGACAAGTTTCAAGCCCAGTCTGATACAAGACTGTGGTCTTAACTACTGCACCCACTACCTCCCTGATTATATCTCACTTCAGTTATCAGGTTGAACCATATGAAAACTGACCCTTTTATACCTAAAAAACACCAACCTCCTGGGATTTAACTCTTTCAGTAAATTAAGAACCATTCATGCCGCCTCTTTTTCTTCATAAAAATTCCCTAGATTGGGTGCCTGTGTGGCTCAGTGGGTTAAAGCCTCTGCCTTCGGCTCAGGTCATGATCTCAGGGTCCTGGGATTGAGGCCCACATCAGGCTCTCTGCTCGGCAGGGAGCCTGCTACCTCCTCCCTCTGCCTGCCTCTCTGCCTACTTGTGATCTCTCTCTCTGTCAAATAAATAAATAAAATCTTTAAAAAAAAAAAATTCCGTAGATTAAGCACAGGTCTGGCCACATACCTGACTTTTACTTGGTCTTTGTTAAATGAACAAAGCTAGCCCCAGCTCCATTTATTGAGGATTGAGTATATGCTGGACACCATACCAGGTGCTTCACGTGCATTTTCATGTTTAAACCTCATTACAGGGGCGCCAGGGTGGCTCAGTCATTAAGCCTCTGCCTTCGGCTCAGGTCGTGATCCCACTGTCCTGGGATCAAGCCCCGCATCGGGATCCCTGGCTCGTCAGGAAGCCTGCTTCTCCCTCTCCCACCCCCTGCTTGTACTCCTGCTCTCACTGTCTCTCTTTCTCTTTCAATTAAATAAATAAAATCTTTTAAAAGAAATAAACCTCATTACAATTGTGTACTGTAGATACTATTATTTTTATAATTCAGATGCTAACTCTGTGTATCAAAGGCAATAATGCCCACAGACACACAACCAGCACTATAGCAAAGTAGTATGGTTTAGGGACCAGGCCTATCCTAAGAGATAAGCGGTCAGTCTGCAGTGTTGACTAGTGTGAGAACTTGAAGAATATTTTTTTTTTTTTTACCAAGTCAAAATTGAGTTCTGGTTTTAAAAATCACATGTTCTAGAATGAAGACATAACCTAGCTCTCTTTGTTGGTTACTTTGTAAATCTTTTTATATTTAAAAACTTGAAGCATACACAAAACAGAGACAAGATCATAATAATCTCCCATGGATCCATCAGCCAGCTTCAAAAATTATCAAAAATACACCATTCCTCTTTTTATCCAACTTCCCACCTTTGCTTATCAGTCTTTTAAAGTAATTCCTTGATACCATATCATTTCACATGTAAATCCACCAGTATGTATCTCTAGCAGATATCTTAAAATAGCCACAAGGAAAATATCACACGTCACTAAATAAATAAATATCCATTAGTATAATCTAATACCCAGTCTGTGCTCAATTTTCTTTGATCTCAAAAAAAAACCAGTCTTCTTACGTGATATATTTGAGTTAGGATCCTAGCAATGTCTATCCTTACATTTGGTTCCCACTCACTTTTTTTTTTCTCATGCCATTTATTTGTTGAAGAACTGGTTGCTAGGTCTAGGGGCTTAATTAAATTCAGGTTCAATTATTTTGGACAAAAATCCTCATGGGGGTTGCTACATATGTTCTATGGCACATAATGTCTGGTCAGTCCCAAATTTGGGGATATTAAGATTATCAGTGGGTTCAAGAATTGTCAGCCTAATACATTAATTATGCTATGTTTCCACAAATTTTATCAAATAATTTAAGAAGCCACAGGCTTCTATTTTTAAGGACCAATATTTTAAGAGTTTTTATGATATTTTTTCTAATTCTATTATTCTTTTTGCATTTATAAGTTGAAATTCTTATTTATTATCAACTCCTTGTTGGGTGGCTCAGTAAATGGGTCAGGGTACAAACACAAAGATTTTAAACATGACATTCAGTATTGGCTTGGAGGTAGATAAATTTCTCTATTATTAGAAATTATTATCCATATCATGGCAAAAGTCCCTCCATTAAACTATAATTGACATAGACCTCAAGTACCAACAGGCTATTTGGTTCTTCACAGAACATTTGGGCACTGAGCCAATAAACATTTGTCTTGTTAAAACTAGGATTTTGCTAAGGAAGTGAGCTTGCTTTTAGGCATCATGGAAGAGATATTTGATGACCTGTTATTTGACCAAAATACCAAGTTTGGAGATCTACACAAAAAATAGACTCATAGTTAAGTGGTTATAATACTGTGGAGAGAAACTTAAATATTTTCCCCATTAAATTAAGAGCCTATTCTACAAAATACAGCCTTTTCTTTATGGGTCTTCATGATAAGTTTCTACACTGGGCATTGTGTAAAATCTTCTAAAACATTTCCACAGAGGATCAGATAAAGAAATTCATAATATCAGGGAGGAGAATGTAGCTAATAAAAGTACATTATTAGTTCCTGTTTGTCTATTCATTGGCGAAGGAAATTGGGTCCCCAAAAGAAACATACAAGGGAAATTTTAAATGTTGAAAGCATTTGAGGAAATTAAAACCTTGCATCTAGGTTCAGAACTGGTTATAGGTCTTCTAGGTCTCTACTATTCTCAGGATATTTCTAGTTAGTATCTATATAACTTCCTCTATTCTATTCACCTGTATTTAAAAAGCTCCTGATGAGTATCAATTTTAAAGCCATATGTTTTATCCATCCTTGGAACTAGCATGGGACATTAGAAAAAAATCCTGGCCTGCAGTTCAGCAGACATAGCTCCTAATTTCTACACCCGCCACACTAATTATCTGTTTTTGGACAAATCCTTTCCTATAAACATGAAAATACTGGATTAGATGATGGAAGGCTACTCCAAGCTCAAACTGTCTATAATTTTGTTAAGTGCTACACACAAAAAAAGTACAAGATTGAAATTAGTCCAATGAAATCATGGCCTGAGCAACACCAAAATACCATATGTTCTCCCTGAACTAAACTATATTTAGATCTATTATGATGAACACTATATTCCACATAACCTCACAAACAGAAAGGTAACCTCAGACAACAGCAAATATGGTCCACCTCAGAGAAATGTACAGGCTTCAACCTACTGGCACTGAATATCCAAGACAAAGAGAACAAGAGAGTTTGAAAAGATTTTGTAAAAATCACAATATTTCAATATTTTGTTTCAAAATTTCACATTTTTCTTTAAGAGTCATTCAAAACATAATACAAATAAAAACATCCAAGTATAGAACACAATAAAGTTTGTTCCTCCTTTATCTTCCATGTAGGTCTGGCTCACTGTGGTTCTATAGAAATCAAGCCAATCCAAAAATGTCACATCAGGTACATAGGTGTCAGTCATTGCAGAGCCTGTGCACAACCTCTTCCATGGAGAAATGTCCTACCCACATGGAGAAATGTCCCAGTATTTACTCTAAGATCCGTGCCAGAGATGATTTGATCAGAGTTGGAAACATAAATCAAAGGCAAGTAATTTAAGCTTAGCAACTGACCTATGAAAGAACCTATTACTTAAAATAAAAACGGAAAAGGGCTTGTCAAGAAATAGTTTCGGGAAAACCCAAAAGACTTTCAATAGTTATATGGGGGAACTGAAACCATAGTTAGAGTTAGAACCATAACACTTGGCCTCAGTTTAAAGTATGAAGGACCAGAGACAATCAATTAAGAAAACCAGTTAATAGAGAAGGTTTAATGCAAGTAAGAGAAAAGCAAAGCTTCCATCAGAGATGTTGATATGGGAGAGAAGAAGTCACCAATTAGTCAATAGGGAAGCCAGACTGCTCACAATTTTCCCACTGAAACTTAGGACCACATGGATCTTGGCTCTAGATATCCTTTTGCTTGAAATAATCTGAGTAAGTCATGGGTCTCTATTCATTCAACTAAAGGTAAGCAACAGGCTTAGTTTAGGAACAATTTCATGGTCATACAAAAGAAGATATCACAGTGCAGTCACACAGAGAAGCTTCCAGTAATTCCATACGGACAAGTGCCAGGTTAGGAGAAGAGATAGTGTACCCCAAAATTAAAGAGATTAAAACTTTTTTGCTGGCGTCTATGGGAGACTCAGAAAACAATAATGTCCTTCCTTGTTAAACCAAAGGAGGAAGGAGGAAGGAGGAAGCAATAACAACTGAATTCTCTTGACAGCAGGAGGCTTCTCTGGCATCATCCCACCTCAGGGGTGGTCAAAACCAATAGAAATTTCAAGGGAAATGTCAAAATTTAAGGCATACAAGGACTCCTCCATCCCTAGTCCAAAGAGAGGAATTAGGCTACAATAAGATCTGAGGGAGAAGATTGAACCAAAAGAACAGTACTTTATTATTTATTTGTGACCCTACAATCCACCAGGCTATGGCCTTAGAAATGGAAACCCCCTACAAAGTTATTTCTCCCAAAACTCTGGCAAAATGCAACAGTGGACCAAGAGATGATGTCAACTTACTCCTTAAAATATGTGATGGGAAAACCTACACATACAAACTGAACCCAGAGCTCTTTATTCTTTATTTTGCTTTTATTTTTCATCTATTTAATTGGCAATAGATTTTGAAGAATGATAATGTTCTTGCTAGACAGAACTAGTTACATAATTTTTAGGGCCTAATGCAAAATGAAATACGAGGCCCCTTGTTGTTGTTGTTTTTTTTAATTATGTTCAGTTAGCCAACATATAGTAGTACATCATTAGTTTTGGATGTAGTGCTCAATGATTCATTAGCGGTATATAACATCCAGTGCTCATCACAACACATGCTCTCCTTATTACCCATCACCTGGCTACCCCAGGTCCCTACCATCCACCTTTTGTAACGCTCAGTTTGTTTCTGGGAAACCCAGAGCTCTTTAATTAGCTTTAAGCAGCTAAACTGGAGTGCACATTTCAGTTTTTCTGTTGTCTCATGCTCTCCTTGGTGTTTTTGGCTTTAAATATGAAAAGATCCCACACTGCATGCTTGCTTAAAAGATGGATCTAAGACAAACTCTTTCAACAGCTGGCAACTAGATATTGTGATGACCATTTCATAATGTAAATAATTACTGAATCACTATGTTGTACAACTGAAACTGATAGGGTATTATATGTCAATCATTCCTCAACTGAAAAAAACAAAAAAAAAAAACAAAAAAAAAACCTCTTTCCTGGGAAATACTCCCGAGAGAAGAAATGAACACGGTAGTGACAACAAAAGCACATTTTGCTTGTTTTGAAGGGAACCCCTCATGATGACAGTAGGCTGGAATTTATCCACCCTTGCTTTCCAGGTCTCTCAGAATAATCAGTAGAAAAAAATGCACCAGGTCACATCTGCTTTGAGGTACCATTTTCTAAACCAAAAGTGATCGGATGGGAAAAAGTTTCCTATTTTATTTCTACTTCTTGCTACTTTCGGTCCAAAGTTTAAGGGGACTCTTGAAGTCCTTTCCAGAGTGGACACAGTCCAGCAGATAACAGAAGAAGATTCAACAGAATGACTGTTGACTGCCCCTGCCTCCCAGCACTGGCACCTGAAGTATCAAGTCAATAAAAAAATAAATAAATAATAAAATAAGCCTACGACTCCTGTTCCTTCATTTATCCAGCAAAAACTCTTTCAAACTCTGGTTTCTAGAGAGAATGGCCTGCACACTTTTTCTCAGCAGGCGCAGCAACTGACTAGCTCTACTAATAAGATTAAGGATGAAAATGGCCACACATCACCTGCTTTGAGTTCTGGAATAAAAGAAAAGCCCCTGCCTTAATGAATTGCCTGTCAGCAAAGCATTCAGGTGATGCTTATCCTTGTCCCTCCTTGATTTTCGCTTCCTGTCAGGAATTTGGAGTACACATTCAATCCAGCAGGGAAACTACAGTGTTTACTAACTGAGATGGCAGCTACAATCCCTCGATTTGAGATATGCCTTCAACTAGGTGATGCCAACTTGCCTTCCAGATGGCTGTTAAGCACCCACAACCAACGACCAACACAGCTTCTGGCAGCAGTTGGAAAGAGCTGTGAGCAATGTCACATCCCGAGGAGAAAGCCAGCAAAATCACATCTTCTATACAGTTATTCTCAAGCACCAGAGGAGTTCTACTTTTATTAACGGGGCCATTTAGAAAAGGCATGAAATTAATTTATTGCTACACTGGTTAAAAATATTTACTTTTTTATTATCTTTGCAGTTGGCATAAATCTGCTTTGCTAGAAGAGATCAGGATGGCAAGCAGGCAATGAACAAGGAAAGACGGCACAGCCCCATCAGAGCAAGTGTCTGGCAAAGTTATTAGTACTCCTGCCCAAGAAGCGAGCGGTTAGCCACAAAGTATGTGCTAAATCTATAACTTCTGTGCTCTGGATGCAATACAAAGGCTAGGGGGACTCTTAGTTCCATGCAATGAAACTGAAATGCACATTTCCTTTGCCTCCTGCACAAGCTCAGACTGGCAGCTAGCAGTTCTGCCATTCAAGAACTGAAGAAGCATCGCTTACTCATTTGTTTTGTGGCAGTTTGTTTTGCTCTTTTAATTTCAATGGGCCATCGGTTTTTAACTAAGTTCTCTCCAGGGTTTAGAGTTTGGGCAGGCCAGTTAAGCAGGATAAGTGGCATTCCTGAGGAATTTCTGTGCATCACTAGGACAACATGCTGGCTTTGGACTAGATAAGGAGATATATTGCTGGTGAAGTTTGTCTCAATCTATAAGAGGGAGGGGTTTCAAGAGTAACCCCTCCCTCCAACCAGAATCACCCCAAGGAGATTTTTACTTCTGAAATTCTTTCCCTTTACCAGCCCTCATACCATCGACGGGTCACAGTCAGAAAGTGCCTCTTCAAGCCTTATCTTAGTTCCTATTGCTTCCTTCCTTCTCCTATCATCAATGAAAATGGTCACATGAACATGTAATACTTTCAGAAGTTCAGTTTTCTGGTCTCCAGATACTATACACCGATTCCATTGTCTATTCTAGCAGTTAATTAGGACATATATTTTCAAGTTCCTAGTGAGTGTATACTCTCAAAGAGATGCAAGAATGCAGACCCAACAGCTGAACATAACCCATACAAAATAAGGCTGATTTTTGCCCTGAAAGAGAGTCTCTTCTCTTTTTTCCACAACATGTTGCTCTTCTTCTTCTAACTAGAGAGTGCCATAGCTAAGAAAGCAGCAAAAGATTCCAAGGACGCAAAGTTTAGAATAGGAACTGACAGTTTTCTTTGCAACGTGTGATAGAGAATTGGTTCCATTTAGACCTTCTGAAGCTTGATTAATCCTGTTTTAGATTTGGAAGTCAATGCTCCATCTTTCTTATAAAGTCAGAAGATTTAATTCAAATAAAAAGCAGAGACAGTTATATATTGGTTGGTAGGATTCATAACTTGATTAAGGATCTACCGAAGCCATTTCTAAAACATGATGCTGGCACTGTGTTTATTTTCACTTTTAATAATATCCTTTCTGCTAATATAGGTAATACATGTCAATTTTTTTTAAGCTGGGGAATTCAGAAGACTAAATAGAGAAACTAGAAATCCTTCCTATTCTCAGAGATAAGTGGAAGTATATCTTTCAAGTCTTTTTTAAAGTTTTATGTGTTTTATGTACACATATATGTATATGCATTTTTAAATAAAATTGGGCTTATGCTTGGCATATTGTTTATATGTCATGAACACTCACAATTATGTGAAATATTATCTTAATATCATTTCATCAACTTTTTTACTATTTTAAAGATTTTATTTATTTGACAGAGAGAAACACAGCTAAAGAAGAAACACAAGCAGGGGGAGTGAGAGAGGGAGAAGCAGGCTTCCCTCGGAGCAGAGAGCCCAATGTGGGCTCAATCCAGGGATTCCGGGATCATGACCTGAGCCAAAGGCAGACACCCAGTGACTGAGCCCCCCAGGCGCCCTGAATCAACTTTATTTTTAAATTGCTTTTAACCCCACTGAGCCACCCAGACATCCTTTTTAAATTGGTTTTAAGGTTTCCAGCTAATATTCTTCAAAAGACTAAAATGTTATTCATTGATGAGTACATGTAAAAAAAAAAATCTCATTCAAGAAATTGATAGCTTAAGGAAAAAGAAAACTCATCATTTCACTGTATCCAGAGCTGACTCCAAAGTTATGGAGGCAAAGGACAGTAATTTCATTAATTCCTTTAAGGAAATTAACCAATCTTTAAAAATCATGAATCGATAGAGCCCCTCCTTTTGCTAACATGCCTTTGTTAACACTATTCATCTGCGTGGCTAAATTCCACTAATTTTGGAGGTCCGATCTTTACCTGGGCAATTAATTGCTCCAGGCTTTTCTTAGAAAAGATCTTTTATCTCTTAGGAGGAAGCTGAAGAATAATGGTTAAGAATATAATGTTAATCTTGAGCAAGTTATTTAAACTTTGTGTTTCTAGTTCCTCATCTGTAAAATGGGGATAAAAATACTCTCTTTCTCATAAAATGGTTACAAGGATCATAAGTCAATATATATCCCGCACTTAGAGTGGTGCCTGGAACACAATAGGTATTCATCAAAATAAAGTGTGATTATCTGTAACTGTCATTTGTTTACTTAATCACTGATTGTTGTTGTTGTTTTTATTTATTTATTTGACAGAGAGAGAGATCACAAGTAGGCAGAGAGGCAGGCAGAGAGAGAGGAGGAAGCAGGCTCCCTGCTGAGCAGAGAGCCTGACACAGACCTCCATCCCAGGACCCTGAGATCATGGCCTGAGCTGAAGGCAGAGGCTTTAACCCACTGAGCCACCCAGGTGCCCAATCACCAATTGTTTTATCTTTTGGTTTCTTGGAAACTATTTTTGTAGTTTTAGTGTTTGGCCACAACTCTCTTTTAATGTAAATCCTTCCATTTTTCCTTGCCCGTGCTCTGCTCTACATTTTCTTTCTCCTTTCTTCCTGTCAAGAACCCACAGACCTTTGCAAAACCTGATTATGCCCTCTAATAGTCTAAGGCTTTGGACTGTCAGTCTAAATTTAGAAAGTAGTCTAGCCAAAAAGTCAGCCTCAAAAGATGTTGTTTGTGGATCTGTTTCTGCCAACAGGCTCCCTACACCATGTGACTCAACCCATTTTCTAATCTTTGCTTATTTGTTTTCACCCTTGGGCTGAATGTCCCAGGGCACAGAGAGCCTATCTCTCAGGTGGCAGTTAAGCCAAAAATAAAATCTACTACTACATTCCCTAGTACACTATTCTAATTAGTGAAAACAGCCCAGAGGAGAGAGATATTGAGAATCACACAGGCTTCCCTCATCTCTGCACCTGAGTGTTACAAGCAGAGGTGAGGAGGCTCTACCGTGCACCTAAGGGCAATTTCCCACACAGCTAGCTCAGCAGTTGTGAGTGGTTCTCCCTCACCAACCAAATCTCCATGCTAGAATCATTTTTCTCTTTTAGAGCCTGGAAACACCAAAGCACAAGGAAGCATCGAGTTACAAGTATCAGAGCCCAGCTGAGTCCCTGTGTGTGCATCTGTGTATCCTACTGGGAGAGTATATAGGATTCCCGTAGTTATAATTGGTGCTGCTGCCCTTCGGCTTAGAATTGCATTACTTGAAAAGCAGAGGGGTTGCTGTTGTACTTATGATCATTAATATTTCAATCCAGAAGGGACCGTTTCCTAAACCCTAGGAGAGGTAACAGAGGTTAGCATGGTGAAACACAGCCAAAATGCCATAACCTGCAGCCAGATGTGTAATGAATAACAATGCATGGAAGAAATAATAAAAACGGGCAAAGAGAACAAGCTTCTAGTGTTAAAAACCTTAGCAAATTGAGGTTTTGTTTAAGTACGTGGGAACTAAATGCCAAAGAAAAGCCCCCTGACCTAAGCAGCTTGCTGAAAGTGGCTGTACATAATTCAACAACTCTGCCAGGAAAGTTACACACAAAAGGTTGAGAGAATCTGATCTAATAGATCAACTAATGACCTGGAAGAAAGTTATAGAACCAGACATCTCATCCCAGACTCCTCTCTCCCTCTCCTTCTCTCTCTCTCTCTCTCTCTCTCTCTCTCTCTCTCTCTCTCTCTCTCTCTCTCTCTCTTTCTCCCCTTCCCCCCCCCTCTTTTCCTTGACATTCTCTCTGGGACCCCATTGCCTTGGAAAAGAAATTTAACTTGCACAGTGCAGAAAGGATGATAAGTACCTGCCAACAACCTACCATTGGAGGGCGCAACAGAGCTAACGCAGGTTCAAACAGGTAGCTGCTTCCAAACTGAGAGCATCTGTGACCACCCAGGGTTCTCCCTTGCAGGATTTCACATTGATCGAATACAGCCAAACAGATCAGACCACCTCCTCTCTGGAATTAGGAGTGTGTTCTTTAGAGAGTCAGTGTTCAGCTTCTCTGGTTTTCAAATGTCAACAGTCTTTGAGGGATCTACTGCCAAGGAGTCAAGCTGGTCTGTGACCATGTTTGGTTTCAGAAAATGAAAGGGTAGGGTCTGAGAACTCAACTTCACAACTTGTAATCTTTTCACAGTGACAAACGTCTCCATGTGCTGTTACTGCTTAGTAAGACCTGACTCTACTGAACCTATTTAAGTAGGTGTTGATGTTCAGAAATGAGTTATACTAACTTTCAAATAGAATCCTGTCTGTAGCTGAAGCATCTAAATGAAATGAAAAGGAGCCCTTCTTTGTTTTCTTAAAAAATAATGAATGCCTAGATTAAAGCTGGCAAATATATGGCTCTCCCATGACCATTTTTCCCCTCTGTGAAAAGCATGGATGGAATCAACAATCTGACAATTTTTTCCATCAGCTGGGTTGTGATTTCAGAAAACCAGTGCTTCCAGTAACCACTACAAATGGAATAGAGTTGGCAAGCAGGTTGAGAACTGGTCCAGTACATCATGGTCACCTCAGATGGGTAACATCATGCATTCTGTATTCACTGAAATATTTGCATTTCTATGACAGAAGTCTATGTCTTTGTAGAGTTATCCTGACAGAAGAAGACCTAAAGTGATAGGGGTTACACTTAGTTCTGCTGGGGCACCTGGCCCAGCCCAAGCCCTCTATGCTGTAAAACTCATGCACCCATGAACTGAACTCCTGCTAAGTGAAAAGCATGAATATTGTCAGCATAAGGCAATTAAAATGTCTTACAGAATTAGGAAGAAAATGGGACCTAAAGCATTTATATTTTTGTTAAATTCGGGGATCTAAATAATAAGTTTGTCTGATTGTGAATTTTAATGAAAACATGTAAGACAAAAGCATGGCTTGCTAATCTAAAGGAAACTGAATACAGATCTCTTAAGTCACAAAGGAAGTGACAGGAAAAAGGAAAGTCATGTTTTTTAATCAAGTGATTTTTTTATGTTCATATTGATGTTCTAAAACTACTAGGATGTGATGAATATTCCATTTTTTTCTTTGTTCTGTAGCTCACTGCATCTCCCATATAAAACAAATAACAAAACAAAAAACAAACAAACAAAAAACTATAGCTAAATAGAGAAGGAACAAAAAGGATAGCAGGCATTGCTGAAACAATTAAAAGGAAAGCAAGCAAGAAAACTAGGCAGTTCAGACAATCGATTCTAACTATAAAATAATTCGAATTCTGCTGTAGGCTACTGAAACTTAATACAAAAATAACAAAGAGAAATGAAAAAGGTATCAGGTATCAGTTACAGTCACATAAAAGGGAAGGGTCGTGTTCCTAGGTGATTTGGGCCGAGGACAAGTTTGGAGTCATCTTGAAAGCTTCAAGAAATGAACCTACCTGTAAGAAAAGGCCCCAAGAATAAAGAAAAAAGACGAAACTGGAAGCACTGTCAATAAATACTCTGAATAGGAACCAAGCTTTACTGGCTCCCTGGTCTCCCAGACATTAAAAAGATAAAAAGACACAATCAAAAGTCTATTTCACTTTTAACCCTTCATTAACCTTCTCTCTCAAACCTCAGCTGTTCTAACACTTCAAGTCTGGAACGATGTCCAAGTGGTCATTTGAGAAAAGCACTCTGCAAGAATTACCTATCTTCATTATAAGCAAGAGCTCCCACCGAGACATGCCCATATTTGTTCTTAAAAAATACAGGTGAAATTCTGCCTCATGAAAACTGGTAACAAAAAAACCCACCCAAACACCTAAGTCATTACAAAAATTTTAAATGAAAGTGCTGCTCAAATATAAATTACAAATGAAAATCCTCTTCCAGATTTTATTAACAAAGTAGAAAATTAGGAAAGAGGAGAGAAATTTTAATAACAAGTCTCTACATGTGTAAAGTACTTGGAGACTTTCTTTTTATGGCAAGACTTGGGGGGAAATAGATATTGGTCTACACAGAAGGGATTAAGTGCATTCAAAGCTGGGGATAACTTGGGAAGAACTGATCAGAAAGTAAAGAAGCAATTGCCTGGATTGATTTTGTGTAGTCCTTCACTTGGCACTAAATCTGCAGGATACTTTTGCACAAGGAGGAAAATATGGAGCCTCGCATGCTACTGAATACTGAAACATGAGCTGAGCCATCTATGTAGCCACATGTAAGCAATTTGGTATATGGATTTCTTTGGGGATTTGTCCTGCCTTTAGAGGTTAGCAGCTACTTGAGAAGGAAATGTTTTTACTGCACCAGTTCAGTGCAACACTCAAAATACATTTTAAGGTAATAATACCAGATGAAAATCTATCACAGCCAGGTACATTGCACACATTGTATTATTTTGTCCTTCGAACTTTTAAAGGTCATTAGCCCTATTCTACAAACCAGGAAATGGGGCTCTGAGGGGAGGGGTCAGCAATTCACCCATTATTACAAGGATTGCAAAAGAGTCACTGGGATCTTGACAAAGTCTGTCATAGACCCAAAGCAGGTGCACCTGCAGTGTACCATCCATGACTTTTTCTGAAGGCTTTAAAGGAGGAAGTTTACTGATCTTGTAAGATATTTGCGAGTAAGCTTATTTTAGGGAAAAGGGGACTAATGACATCATTTGTATTTATTTGGCATTTAAGAGTTTACAAAGCTTATCCTTGTAGGAATCTGATAAAAGCAAACACACACATATGACAAATGCTGTGTAAAAATTACACAAGCTTCAAATGCCCCAGAAGCACACAGACACAAACCTAGGTTCTTAACCCCTTAATTAATGGTCACTGCATTTCTTGCATTTCTGTGCTACATTACAACCTCTCATTCTATATAATGTCTGAATAGGAGAAAGAGAGTGTGAGTTGTAGGGTTACACCACTAGGATTAACATCCTGCCTTTGCCATTTGATAGTCGTAACCCTGAGCAAACTATATTACCTCTTTATATCTAGAATTCTTCATCTGTAAAATGGAAGCAATAGCAAGTGTCCAACTCATACATTGTGAGAATCAAAGGAGCAATCGTGTATCATAAACCCTTTAGGCCAGTGCCTGACAGGGAGTAAGAAATAAATAAACATTAACTATCATCATTAATTTTGAGAAAAGTTTATTATCAAGGAGTTTCCTCCCTTCATGCAATGTGACTTTGTACAATTTTGTTAGTAAACCAACATGTGGCAGGCTGTATTTTCCAAATATGGTCAAAATAATACCTCCCATCGCATGTGGTCTTCTACTATGTGACCATGCCACTTTCCCATAAAGAGGTAGAATCTGTTTCTGATGAAGTAAGGCTGTACTCGTTCTAGATGTAGCCCTTAACTGGCATGTCAGCTTTCACTTCTTGCCATCTGGACCACTCTCTCTCTCGTAACTCACCCACCATGCTGTGAGGAAGCACAAGTAACCTCACAGCAGGAAACCAAGGCCCCCCGGCCAACACTCCCAGCTAAACTCAGCCAACAATCAGAACCAGCTTGCAAACCAGATGAGTAAACAATCAGAAAGTAGATCCTCCAGACTCCAGAGCCAATCTAACTCCATATGGAACAGAGTTAAGCAGTTCCTTTGAAACTCTGCCTAAATGGCAGATTATCATTGTATCAAGTCACTATGTTTTGGGATAGTTAGTTATGCACAATAGCAAATACTCAGAACACAGTACTCTATATAATCACTCTTTTTCCCCACTTTCCTGGAGCTCATCTTCTCTAAGTGTGTCCATCATAAAGATACTTCTTATTTTAGGGGAGCCTGGGTGGCTCAGTTGATTTCAGCACAGGTCATGATCTCAGGGTCATGAAATGGAGTCCCCTATAGGGGCTCTGTGCTCAGCGAGGAGTCTGCTTCAGATTCTCTCCCTCGAATTCTCCACCCCTACTCAAATAAATAAATAAAATCTTTTAAAAAAAGAGAGAGAGATACTTATTTTAGGATCTGTAACTATTACATGTGTTTAGTGCTTGCTTTTTCCTAATGATTGGATTGTCCTGGTCGGAGGGAGAAGGAAAGAATACACTGCATAAGTAAACATGTTCTTGTCCTTAGGCAGCAACAATACAGTTGAGGAAGATGATTACCTATACACAGAAGTAACCAAAACACATGGTTACCAAATATTTAACACCAGTGCAGGGTTTACAAATTATAGAAGCCTAAATCAGGTCCATTTGTTCCAAACACAGACAAAAGGCTAAGCAGGGAATACATGGGCAAGACCAGCTTAGTTAGAAATGCCTCTCAAGAGTTGGATGTAAGCCAGATTTTTTCAAGGACAGCAAAAACATGGGGTAGATATAGAAATGGCAGGCACAGAATATATTCTGTGAGTTAGAAATGGATCTGTGAAGGTTCAAAACTAGTAATGAACAAGTCATAGACAAGACCTGTGAAGGAGACTACTTAAATTCTAGGAGAGGGTCCTTGCCAAGAACAAAGGAATGAGGTTGGGGAGATAGGGACAAGGGGTCAAAAAGTCTCTACTCTAAGCTTTTACAACCTGGTGTGCTTTGGCCTTGGGTAAGTTTTTCTTTTCTCCTTTCAGACAGAAGCCTTCTCTCCAGCTCTCAAAGACAAGCAGCCTGAACAGTGACTTAGGTGCTTCTGTCACATAATGCTTGGTCTCTTTACAAACTGGCTTGCTGTGTTTTACTCAGCAGTCTGTATCCTCTCTTTTGTGGAATCAGGATTGCTCAAAATCTAGTCATACCTTCTGCCTGGTGTCTTCTGTCAGAGGTGTCTAAGCGGATTCCTTACACATCCATCAAAGAGATACACTTCAAAATGGGAACTAAATGCGTAGTGACCATATCAATAAAAGCTGTTCTTAGTTGATTCACAAATGCAGCTGCCAATGGAGTGCTGAGCAGAAAATAACTCCCACTGGACTTCAGTCTATCAGGTGTGTCGGTTTTCCCTAACCAGTGGACTGTGTTCACTCCTATCCACCACACAAACCACAGGTTCTTGACACCAGCATACCTGGGTTGCATGCTATCTTTTCATTCGGTGCCTTTTATTGAGGATCTACCCTTTATCAGAAATGAAGCCAAACTGTAGCAGCCCTACCATGCTGGGATCCAAGAGCTATCCTTCCCTACCACCACATTTGGCAGAACATGGCATCTCGTTGAGTTCTGATCCAAAGAAGACTTAAAGCCCACGTAAAGTAGGAAATGATGGCAATTTCCCACCAATATGAAATATCCCTTGGAATTCTAATGGAATCAAGAAAAAGCTTACACTACAATTATAAAAGCTGAGGTCTTACTATTTCTTGTTTTTTTTTTTAATTTTTTAACTTTTTTTTAGGTGGGGGAGAGGCAGGAGGAAAGGGAGAGAGAGAAACTTAAGCAGGCTCCACACCCAGTACAGAACCCCATGTGGGGCTTGATCGCACAACCCTGAGATGATAATCTGAGCCAAAATCAAGAGTCAGAGGCTTAACCAACAGAGCCACTCAGGTGCCCTTTCTCAGGTTTTGTTTTTTTTTTTAATCCTTAAAATCCTCTTTCACATATTGTTATAAATCCTATTTTTCTGGTGGCCAGATTCTACCATTTCAAGCAGAGAGCCTTCCCAGGGAACAAGAGGATTTAAAATTGAAAAAGCTAAAGAATTCGGGAAATAGATCAGCCACATTCTGTTCATTTTTTAAACGTTAGAAGAGATATCCTCAGAGGCTCTCTTCTTCCCAAATAATAGTTTGCTTTTCCTGAAAATGAGAAAGGAGGTAGAACTATGCAGAAAATATATATGACATATACTAATAAAACAGGAGTGCTTTTATTTTAAGTGTATCTAGGTATCACAATTCAGGGTGCAGGGTGCTGAGGACTGCTGCTACTTACCCACCCACATACATCCAAAGAAGTGAATAACCCATAAACACAAACCCTCAGCTTAAAATGCAAAGAGCACTGACTGGGCTCATCCTGATGGATATAAGCCAACCTCACACCATATGGCCCACATCCTTCCTCCACTGAGGAGTGCTTCCTTTCCCAGTTTGGATCACATCTGTCGCATTAGAATGAAGATCTGCCTCTGGCTATTATTGTATTTTTAGACAATTTGAGTATTATCCTGAATACCAGAAGGCAAACACCTAAACAACGACAGTAAGCAAACATTTACGTATGTTTTCTTATTTTCTTTTGTTTTGTTTTTGTCTTCTTTCTTCATTGTATAAACTCCCTGGGTCCCAAATCATGTGGAGACCAAGATTTTAGTTCTTAACAAGCTTAGCTCCCTCCCTAACTACCTTGTGAATCTCTTAAGACTCTGTGGATTAAAATCACATGCTGGCTATTAAAAGGACCTCCAGAGATTCAATACTAAATTCCACAAATAAATATTTTTTTTCCTAAGAAATGTGTTTGGAAATATAGTTGAAAAGTTTTCCTAGTGCCAGAAGAAATCCCAACAATGACAGGAGAACTAAGTGATGATATGGCATTAATAATATGTCTCAACTGGGGAGGACGAACGTACTTTGCAGTCCATTAAAAAGAACAGATGATGAAGATGATTGTGATTCAAGGGGCAGCTGGGTGGTTCAGCAGGTTAAATGACCAATTCTTGATTTTGGCCCAGGCATTAATCTCAGGGTCATGAGTTCAGTTCCAAATTAGGCAGGGAGCCTGCTTAACATTCTCCCTCTCCCTTGGTACCTCTCTCCCCAAACTCTCTCTCTCAAAAAATAAATAAATGAAAATAAAAAGATGATCATGCCTCAAGATGATTGATTCCCTTTTTTGAACATGTTAGTTTGATGGTTCCTGGTGATTCATTAAACCCACTGGGACAGGCTATTTGGAAGACTGAAGGGCAAAGAAAATACTGAGTTGATAGATCAATCTGACTGGACTTCTACCTATATGCTAAATTAGCACCCTTAGGAAGATTGCTGAGTACCCCCATCCCTTTAAAACCAATCCTGGATTAACACTAGAACCTGGGTGTAGTCTATAAACCAAATAATCATGAAACTGGCCCGGGCCAAGCCAAGACTATGCCAAATAATATTTAATCTAAGAAGCAATTTATTTAGCAATAACCATGTATCGGGCAATTTCTGTTCCAGCATTAAATACAGAAAATTACTAGATTGTTTCTGTTTTTCTAATACATATAAGCAAAAAATGCCCACCATCTCCCTTAGAAAAAAATATAAAACATTACATAAAAAGCTACCAAATTTCTAAGCCAAATGTCATCTTTTTAAACTCTAAAAAAGGAGATAACTTGTTTGCTGGAATCCATTTTCCATTCAATGCATTAAGGTACAGAAATAGATTTGTCCAGTTCTGCCTTTTTTCTTTTTCAGCCAAACAGAGCCCGCACAATTTCCAAAGGCAGCCTCACTAATACTGTCTTCTAGTCATTAGTGATGGAAAGGAACTGTTTGGGGGGAGGATTTGGTACAGACTCCCCCCCTTCCATTTTGCAATTGTATTTAATTTTTGTTAAAATGGCTGCTAGAGCTCTTAAAGGGAGAGGTAGGTGATTACTTTTCACCATGCCTCTCACTTGACCATAACACTTACATCTTTAAAAATGAAAAAGTACATATTTTTTTTTCCTCCAATCTGATTTGCTGAAAATGTACTGCATATGACCTGAAATGTAATCTTGTGGGCAAAGACTAAAACACGCAGTTTTCAATTAAGGGTAGTTAAATGGTGACATTAAAGGAACTGTGGAAATAAATACAGTGCAGCAATCACACAAAACTGAAAAACAAAACGAACTGATTTTTTTTTTCTATATGCTTACATCCAATAGAAAAACTTGACAGTACAGAGTATACTTTTAAATCATGGAACTGACTGCCCACTGTAGGGACAAAACAGTTTAAAAAATCATAACTCTACACTGCACAAGGTTAATGACGTTCAAAATGCAAGAGTAGGGAGATGGTACCCGTATTACCTGGTATTTTCACCATTTAAGCACCCAGGAGCAGACATGTTTATCTTTCACCTTGACATCTGATTGCTGTGCTAATGCTGTTTAAAACTAGATGGAAGAAAATTATATTCTCCTAAGGAGTTGATTCTTTTCTTTAAAGAAAAGAAAGAAAAATAAAGATAGCCATTTTGATTCAAACAAAGTGCTACACAGAAACCTGTGGGCATAAATCGCATGAGGCCTCTATAATTTTTGCTTGCTATCAGTTATTGCCGGGATAATTGCATAGGGACAGAATTTGTGTAATTGTCAGCAGTAACACTCCTGGACCAAGGACCAAAGCCTCCTGCAGATTTCTACAAATAATTATTCTCCTTACAGTTTGTGGGGTTTTGTGTGTGTGTGTATGTGTGTGTGTGTGTGTGTGTGTTTGTGTCTGTGTGTTTCCCCAAAGATCACTGGAGTTAAGTCAAATGGAATTATTATTGTCGGACTTGGGAAGATTCAGATTAATTTCTGAAGAGTACAGATAAATTTGGCCGCTAAGCAAACTTACGCCATTTATTAAAAAAAGAGACACCAGAGGCTTGAGAGGGAAAATGTTCAAACGAAGTGCATATCTTAAAAGCTGTGGATCTATTTGAACAAACGGAAAGCTAATTTGGTGAATAGGGTCAAAGAAGCCATCAGACTGTTTAACTCATAAGGGTTGGATATGGGGAAGGTCATGTGACAATGTTTGCACCACTCTGCTTCCTTGCTTATTTGTCTTCCAAGTTTTTATAACACATTATAGGAAATCAGAAGTAATGGATTTTACACTTAAGAGTTGTAAATAAGGCTCAGGAATATAATTATATATTTCCCTTTTTCCAAGATTATGAGCTATAATTCTGCCATACTTACTAACTTTTATAAGCTATTATAAACATGTTATTTGTTCTGACTAAATTCTTTCCACATTTCTTCTAAAAACAGTCTTAATAAACAAAATAAAGAAAAAATGTTTGAACTCCTGTGAAATTATTTGATTGGCATTTAGTATGTTTTGCTTTCAACAACTTTGTCAGATTTTCCAGCATTTTGATCATAACATAAAATAGCAAACACTTATTTAATAATTTAGACCCTAGGCAAAGGAGTAAGTAAACAATTTAGCTGCAAAAGAGAAAACATTGAAGAAATGAGAACTGGATAGGATATGATGGTTGTTGGCTAGTTAATTTAACTAAGACATTTTCAATGCTAACACCCCAGCATTTAAATATAGAAAATCGTGAGAATGAGGATTTTGATAAGTTAAAAAATTAATAAGAAATTTCTGTAACAAAAATCTTAAATACATATTAAAGATTTTATTTTAAGCTTCATTTTAAACTTTAGTCTTTGAAAACATATGCCTATTTTAAGGAAGACAATACTAAAAACAATAAAAGGTTCAAAGATTCATGTATGAAAATATTTATTATTCAAAATAACGAACATCTACAAATAATCTAATCATCCAAAACCAGAAGTAGGTCAAGTAAGTTAAAGCACAATGTGCACTGCATTATCCACTCATTCAATGGTGTTTTCAAATCCAAAGTTGAAAAATGTACAATGAATGATCTGGAGAAATACTGATACAAAATGAAATACAGAATCAAAATCGTATGTACATGTAATCCCAAAGTTGTTATAACTATAAATATGAACAGAGAACATGTTAACTTATAGTTTCTGAATAGTGAAATTACAAATGATTTTAACTATCCAATCTCTGTTGGTATTTTACCTTGTTTTGCATATTATATATCTATTCAAGATTCATTGCTTCTGATTAAGTAGCATACTTTCAAAATCAAGAAAATACAGAAACATTATTCTTGCCAGTAAGTCTGGGGAAGAGTTGGTAGGATCGCCCATGTGTCTTTGCCTCTGAAAAAAGACTTTAGGTATGTAAAACATGGGTTAACTCTGTAAAATGGATTCTTGGAACTCAAGAGTTGATTAGAAAGATTCTTCTGGAATGCCATTTTAAAATAGATCATTAGTTTTGTTCTAAGTTGAGGTTGCCAGTGAAGTTATTACCATAAGCCAGATCCCTGAAATGTTCTTTTTGCCCCAAGCATTTCATGTTCTGTCACTTCCCTCTGGAATCACTAATTGTCTCCTAGTTGTTTCTATCCCCTACAGCCGTTGATGCCTGTCACTGGAAAGACACATTCTCCAGTGGCGTTAGCCAAAAAAATACAATCAGTCAGCATCTTGTACCTATCCCTGCTCTCACTAACATCTCTAGATTACCTCAGGCAAGTTTTATAACCACCTATTAGCTGGTTCCCCTCTTTTAAAACTGGGTTGCATTTGATATCATATTCCTCCTCGGGGAAAAGCAAAATAAATACAAATACACAAGATACAAACTTGCATTCTACAGTTCCGGTTCTCACTGTTCAATGCTTAGTGTGTCTTTCCACCTTAAGGAAACCTAATAATTTAGGAGACATTTGAGAAACAATAGTAGTTTAGTGGTTACAACCACAAACCCAGACTGGACTTCCCAGATATGAATCCAGCTCTACCACTCACCAGATACATGATCTTGAATAAACTCTGTAGTCTCTCTGTCTTCTATTCCCTCCTCCGTAAAGCAGATTCCATGAATTTAACACATATACAGCACTCAACACTGTTTCCACTACAGAGCAAATGTTAACAACTATTATTACAAAGCGTGTGTCTTCTTTTTTTCCAAGGTTATAAATATGTTAACTAAATCTTATTTTTAAAAAGTACAAATTACACTGTAATCCATTCATAAACAGACTGTCCAGTTATAAAAACTTCCAGTTTTGATGGAGGGAAAAAAAACTAGGGTTAGTTTAGAGGTAACTTACTCAAAACAGGGTAACACAATGGAATTGTTTTATACTTAGTTTTTATTACTGATAGAGCCTCATTAAATAGGATTGCTATCCATAAACTTACTCAGAAAAGAGCCTGGATAAATAAGGATTCCCAAGTAATTTCACATGTGTTTGTATATGTCTGTGATGTGCAACTCCAGGCCAGTAAGAACAGATTTAAAGTGATTACATTTCATTTGAGCTCATGTCAGCCACAAGTTAGCTCAGCACAATTTAATGGAGAAATGCATTGCTTTTTGCATTTAATGAGGCCACATTTGATAAGAGACTCTGGAGGGATCTGGAATCATAAGAGGAATGAAATCCAAAGTTTGGGCTCTTGGTTCATTAGGCAACAAGACTTCAATCCAAAGAGAAAGAGACTGACTTGTTAGATTTTTTTTCATTTATTTTTTAAGATGCTAGAAAATGACTGGGCTTTTATCTTTCAATTTTTAAACAAAGAAGTTTCACAACAACTCTGACTTCAAAATAATTTTTACAAGTGTGATGTATAGTGATCCAAGGCTATATCTATCATAGCTTTTTATGAATCACAACTATAATTTAGCTATTCCTTTTGCTGATAAAAAAGAACTGAGGCCCACAAGTATAATGTGCTTGCCAAAGTAAAGTAGTTAGTGTCAAAGACAAGATCAAGTATAACAAGAGAAATTGTTAGTATTTATTGAGCACTTACAAATCATGCATTAATTCATTCAATCCTCTAAACAGTCCTATTTAAAGATGATGAACATGTAATGGCGTAATGGGATTAAGTGACTGTCCAAAGGTCACAACGTAAGCCGCAAATTATATTGAGAACCCAGAACTCTGCTTCCAAAAACCAAACTCTATGCGATACTGACTCCAGAGAACTGGAGAAAGTACTTCTCATGTCAAAGGCAACATCAGAACATTATTACACAGTCTAATTGGAAAACCATGAGAAAATACTAGTATCCATATCTCAACATCTTCCAGCATTTATACAACCACTTACTAGCCTTATAATTCACAAGTTAACTAGATCAGAGAGTTTTGACATCTAGAAAAAAAATTACCTGACAATCATTACATTTTTCTAGATTCTTTTTGACAAATAATGGACCTTATGGGCGTGGAATTTTTCTTGAGGGAAGACTAGCACTGCATAGATCGGTCCCTAAACCCAGGGCAATGCTAAACATGGTACCCAAGCAAGGATGGATTGTACTAGAAGTACTGATCATTGAGGTATATATCGCAAGGTCCACAAACAGAAATCTTGCTTTTGAATATGAATGCCACTTTATTAAGTTATGTGACTTCAAAAATGTTGCCAAATTCCCCATCGGAACATCTGGGAGAATAAGAGTTACACCTTTCTATTTATTCATCCGCTTATCATGTATCTATTTTGTATAGCTACCGGATCTCTATCAATGAGCTAGGTATATAGGCAGAAGTGAGTTTATTGAGAGGTTAATGTAGCTTCAGCTTCAGGACCCTCATTTGCTTGGGCCCCTTCTATGAAATGGCTGAAAGAAGAGGACAACAATGTGCTCTCATAATTACATATTTTTGAAAATTTTGCAAAAAAAAGATACATTAACTACAATCAATTAAGGTCACTTTCTCTATCCCCTTAGATTTCCCTTGTCTCTTACTTTCTCTCCTTGTGTACTAGTGGCTGTGGAGCAACTATAGAGATTTTAGTATCCATCTAAGGAAAAACTGAGTTGTGAATAGTTACATTTAGCTGGACCTTAATGGGATATATTTCTGCAGTTTACAGACATTTCCATGTAGACCTCAGTTATTGCTAACCATATCTCAGTGTAGGAGGGGGTCTGGGAATACTCCTACTTCTCAATGTGCCCACTCATCAAGAGTGGTCACACAAGTCCAAGGCCAAAGTCATTTCACAGTATGAAAGTGCCCTGCAACCTCTAGCACCAGAAGTATGTAAGGAAAGAGACACAAGGTTCAAAATGCATAGAGCCAAATATTATTATTACTGTTCTTATGAAAATAGAAATGTTGGGGCACGTCGGTGGCTCAGTGGGTTAAGCATCTGCTTTCAGCTCAGGTCATAATCTCAGGGTCCTGGGATTTGGTCCCTCATCAGCTCCCTGGTCAGCAGGGAGTCTGTTTCTCCCTCTCCCACTGACCCCCCCCATCATGTGCATGTGTGTGCTTTCTCTCTCTCTCTTTCTGTCTCTCTCCCTCTCTCAACGAAATAAATAATATCTTTAAAAAAATAAAATAAGATACAAATGGTATCTAAATGAATCTAATACTTTTAAGTTCTCATTAGTGAGTATTAGTTGACAGTTTACCAAAACCTAAATGAATTAATGGTAGGGAACAGAAAAAAGATGAGGGGTCATTGGAAAATGAATGAGCAGAGAAGTAAACAAAAGACAAAATGTTTGCCCTGACTGAGTTCTTGCTGCTACTAAGTTAGTGATCTGAGAGCTTTTAATGAGTATCAGAATCATCTGGAATTTTCCAAGCTCTAGTCCAGAACTATGAAAACAGAATATCTGTTTTCAAGGCCAGGGAAAATGCAATTTAAAATACTCAGTTGATTCTAAGGTAGATGGTCCATAGGTCACATTTTTATCTATGGTGACGAATTCCTAAAAAAGCTAATCCAATTCATTCAGCTGGACTAACAACAGCTATATGACCAGAAGCCTGACAACCACCAGTGAAGACTATCTCCATTTGGTTTTTTTGTTTGTTTTTTGGGTTTTTTTTTTGTTTTTTTGTTTTATTCACTAGAGAGCAAAAGAGAGAACACAAGCAGGTGGGAGAGGCAGAGGGAGATGGAGAAGCAGGCTTCCCACTGAGCAGGGAGCCCGAGGGACCCAGGCTCCATCCCAGGACCCTGGGATCATGACCTGAACAGAAGGCTGATGCTTAACCAACTGGGCCATCCAGACACCCCTCCCCCAATCTGGGTTCAATAATGATCTGACAGAACCTTTTTCTCCATGTTTGCAATTTTCTTTCCCAAACTCAATTGCCCTTTGGCATGAATAGGAGGAACATACATTAATGTACTCAATTTTGTAAAGGAAGAAAAACCAACTCCAGGAATGTTTGTCTGAGTATTCTTTCAAAGATTAATATGTAGATCTTTCTGACACTTACAGATCTAAATTATTACCCCAATGTGCACAGTCATAATATATATAAAAAATAAATTTCTGCTTTACACACTGATCTAAGAACAAGCTTACATGGTGTGCATAATCATTGCTATTTTAATTAGCTTGCATCAAAAGATCTCTGACCTTTTGTTCCAATCTTTAGGGTGAAATCAGAAGTACAACAGCTGTTCTCCCTACACACAGTGAGCAGTTAGCCTATACACAAAAAGGTGACTTTTTTTGTTCATCAACAGAATGAAGCCCAGATACTGACTGCCTATGTCAGACTTTGGCCAAGAGCTAACTTGTATGAGATCTTGAGGTAATCGTATTAAGGGCTGACAGTACTTAGTTGCCATGGACTGAATAAGAAAAATGATACCAATAAGGTAGGTGTGTATTCTCTACTGCATGTTAATAAGCTAATTGGAGCCTAAGCAGTTGATACTTATAATTTATATATTTTAATTATAAAAATCATCAATATTATAATTGCTGAGTGTTATTTCCTTTAAATATTAAACAGCTAATCGACCTAATTGAGCAGAATATTGCTAAGGGCAAATACAGCATTTTGTTTTAACTATAGAAGAGATCATCTGGAGGTTAGTATTTTGTTTTATTTTTATTAGAACTATTGTGTATGAAGTGTCCATATGCATATGTCCTCTAAGTAAAATCCTGTATTCAACTGTCTAGAAGAGTAAAGTCTTTCTTGATGAAGTTTACATTATTATTTGGAATATTTCCCTACTATTATTTTTCTTCTTTCTGCTGAAAAAATATTTTATTCTAGGCAACATAAATAAGAGGAACTTGAAGAGTAGATGTGCAGTACAGCACCATCATTACAACCATCATTAACTGATAAATAAAAATGTGCTCCAGATCACAGAGCCAGGACTGGAACTCAACCTACCACTTCTCCAACTCTAAACCCACCCTCCACCCCTCCCGCCTCTGCTTGCTGCTTCTATTTCCCACGTTCCTCTTTGGGATAAAATTTTCCTTAAATAATATTTCTCATCTTTTCATTTGGACCCCTCCTTACACTGAAGAGATCTTTCTCTAGCAGCTGTTTGATAATATGTTGTTCATCCGTTAAACTTCAACTCATATTTCCTATCCTGAGAGAGCAGAAAGACGCTGTTTCTTCAACAAAACAGCAAAGATGAGCAGATATCTTTCAAGAAATTATTCTGTTAAGGTCGAGCTTGACTAAAATGGTCCAAGAAGCTTCCCTAAGCTTCTCCATTCAACAAAAGTGGGAGAGGGACAAGACACACTGCATACAACAAAGTATTATATGTGTGTACATTTTCCAAAGGGTATATCTATGTAATTTTTCTTGACTTTTAATAAACCCACAAGATAAATGCTTCATGTCTAGAATATATATACATTGGTTTACAAATGGTGAAAATCATTCTTTAAACCATAACATAATGTCCAACTTAAAGAAATAACAGGCACTGTAGCACTGAGAAATAAAATAAAAAGGAGCATAGTAAAAATTTATATAAATAAAAAAGCTATAAAAATCCATCTAAATCACCCCATCACATGCCTTCTACATTCTACTTTATAGTACTATACTTGTACTCTTAGCTTAACCATGCTTTTGAGTAGAACATATGTATATGGTGTCTTCAGCTAGTGATTGCTTCAAATGCAAAGCATCTTCCCATGCACAAATATCCATCTTGAAAGGGTCCCAAAAGACACTTTGAGTCTTTCCAAGAATTTAAGAATCCAAAAATCTGTGTCCTTGTCTATATAGAGCAGAGGTTCTCAACTGGGAGTGATTTTGTTTCCCATGGGATGTTTGACAATGTCTAGAGACACTTTTTTCTTTCTTTTTTCTTTTTTCTTTTTTTTGGCACAAGTTGGGTAAAGGGTGCTATTAGCAACCAGTGATTAGAGGCCAAGGATCCTGCTATAATTTCTATAAATCACAGAACAAGAAATTATCTGACCCCAAATTGCCCAAACCAAATAAGCTAACATAGCAGCTACTCCGAGTTCTCTAGATGACATGAAGTTTTTCTCTTCACTTATTGTTGAGAAATATGAGTTTCAATCTTATCTCTTGTGCTACTACCTAGAGTCACTGGGCAAATTTCTTCATAAGAGACATTTGCAGAAGCAAGAACACTAGGTTTGGAAGCCTGGAAACTTGGTTTCTGCAGCTGTAACTCTCCCACTAATTAACTGCATGAACTTGGGTAAGTCACTTAACCTCCCATGCCCCCAACTGCTTCATCGAAAAATGAGAGAATCAAGCTAAGTTAATGCTAGAAAGCCCTTATAGCTCTAAAATTCTATTATTCAAATGAGATGTCAAATCACAAGTCAAAAAATTAAGATACATGGTTATGCAACCACTGGAAAAAAAATAACAAGAGTACATACAGTAGTCCATCTTTATCAGTCAGGTACGTTCCAGGACCTCCAGTGGATGCCTGAAACCACAGATCGTATCAAACCCTCTATATACTCTGGAGGGGAGGGTGTTTTCAAATCAAGGTTCATTTATAAATTAGGCACAGGAAAAGATTAACAATATTAATAAAATAGAAAAATTATAAAAATATGCTGTAATAAAAGTTATATGTATGTGGTCTCTCTCTCTCTCAAAGTATCTTATACTCTTCTTGGGAAGATGTGAGATGATAAAATGCCCTACGTGATAAGATGAAGTGAGGTGAATGGCCTAGGCATTATGACATAGCTTTAGGCTACTATTGACCTTCTGATGATATGTGAGAAGCTCGATCATCTGCTTCCGCAGGGTGGGTGGCCTCAGGTAACTAAAATCATGGCAAGTGAAACTGGGGAAAAGGGGGCCTACTGTACATTAAATGTAGAACTGCACTGTTTCAACAAGTTGGTGAGCATTTATTGAGCATTCATTATATGCTTAGCACTCTGCTTGCTGATATGAAGATATAAAAGAAGGATTAGAATATGCATCTCTAAGTGAAATAGATTGAGTTATTGAAGCTCACTAAAGTGTTGTGTTTAGTTTGTTTGTTTGTTTGTTTTTCCAGAGTGTAATATGCAGACCATCACATCAGGACATCCTGGGATCTTGAGTACAATACAAATTCCTGATCTCCTAGTCTGAGTGGGTTGAAATTTCTGACAATCTGACCCAAACCTGAATTTTTGCAATCACTCTCAAGTGATTACTATGCATACTATAGTTTAAAACCCATTGAATTAAAAAATCAATGAATAAGAAAGTCTGTTTTATACTTCTTTAGTCTTGATTATTTATACCATTCTACAGGAGTTCTGGGAAAGGAGCATTCCTGGTATATTAGAATAGCTGAAGGGCAAGTCCACAGGGGGTAAGCTGGGAGCTTAAATAGAAGGGATCAAAAGCAAGATGGATAACTGAATGCTACATCAAAACTAATGATGTACTATACGTTGGCTAACTGAATATAATAAAAAAATAATAAAATAAATGTTAGTAAACCTACAAAAAAAAAAAAAAAAGGAAAGAAAAAGAAAAGCAAGATGGGAGGTATGGGGTAGTGCCTGGGTAGCTTAGTTGGTTAAGCATCTGCCTTCAGCTCTGGTCATGATCCCAGGGTCCTGGGATGGAGCCCCACATCTCGTCCCCTCAGGCTCCCTACTCAGAAGGGAGGGAGTCTGCTTTCTCCACCTGCCCCCTGCCCCTCCTTCCCATCCCTCCCCATCTGTGCTCCTGTGCATGTTCTCTCTCTCTCTCCATAAATAAAATATTTTTTTTAAAAAAAAAGGAAAAACAAGAAAAGAAAAGCAAGATGGGAAGAGCCAAGAAAGGTATTCATGTGGAGCTTCACAATGAGGAAAGGCACAGATGTGGGAGCAGACAAGATGTAATCAGAAGTCAATGAGGAGTCCCATAATAGCAGTATTGGTATGGAGCAGAAATAATAAAGTGAATTAGCTGTATATATGTACGGTAGAACCAATCTGAAAATGTCTAGCCCCCCCAAAGGGCAACCATCATGAAAAAATATTATTTCAAAGATCTTTAAGTCCTATTTAAATGCTGTCTGACTAAAATGTGTTTCACTGATTTTTAGGCTACATATGCCATTCAAGAAAAAAATGAAATTACCCATGTATTAAAATGTCTAGATCTCAAAGTCTCCTAATTCATTTCGTTACTCAAGAGGACATGGTTATTTGATGAAAAAGTCTTATTTCCCTCTAGTACACACATTATTTTGCCAGTCTAAATTCATACATAAAGCAAAGTTCTTATATTGGCCATTTTTATACATTCTTACATGGTTTTTCTTCTTGCAGGGTGGGAACTGAGAGTTTTTCTCCTCAAACCCAAAAATATTTTCACTTGACTTGTTGTATAATAAGAATAGTTTCATTTGTTAGTTTGTTATATGGAATACTTTACTGATGTCTAATTTTTTCCCACTGTGGTCAGAGCATATCCTTTATATGACCTGAATACCTTTAAATTTACTGAGTCTGTTTTGGCCTAGACTATGATGTCCAGTGTCTTCAAACTTGTTTCACATATTTTGTCTATCTTTGGTGGTTTTGAGTAGAAGTATAAAGGTGGCCCCTATTATTTCATTTTTACAGGATGCAGAAGTCCCAGTTCAAGTAGATTGCTGTAAATACATTGTGATGCTTAAAAATTATTTGACTCAATTTCATTAACATTATTTTTTCATTTTATTAACATATATTAATATTATTTTTAAGCCTTATATGAAAAGATAAGCTCTTATCATAACTATGGAAACAACAGATTGAATTTATAATGCAGCTCTCAATAAGGTCTTAAGAGAATTAACCTAACCAATATTTTCAAACATCACTCTTGTCAGATTCTGATAAGAAGCACCATCATCATCCCTGTGGTACCGGATGTATTTTGAATATCTGAGGTGGAAAGTAAGTAATTAATGTGTGGTAGTATTTTATATTTTCTGAAATATATAAAACAAATGATTCTATCAAAATCATGTTTTGACTAAGTAAACCATTATATCAAATAAAATATAAAGGTTTATTGGCTTGCATAAATTCATAGGAAGAAATGCCATGTAATTAAAGTCACTAACAGAAAAGTCATATAAGCCATATATATATGTATATAAGTCTATAAGTCATATATTCACCCTCTGGTCCTAAGAGTTAAAGCTGAGAAGAAGACTCAGTTCCTGCCCTTCATGAGCTAAAAGTACAGAAGAAGAATGGAAAGTTATAGTAATAGTGCTCTATGGTGACAGATGGTGGCTATACTTGTAGTGAGCACAGTTCAATGTACAGAGAAGCTGAATCACTGTGCTATATACTAGTGTAACATTGTGCGTCAGCTATACTCAAAAATTCTTTTAAAAAAGTGTTAGTATTATAACATCTAGTTGTAAAAAAAATTGCAACCTCTATTTTTGACTGAAGACATGAATTTGGTAATACTAATACAAGTTTAGTGGTAATATAATTAAAATAAGCTTTATTTCCAACACCAATGATTGCTTAAGTTTGTATCTGAATGTCAGAAGAATTCTATTGCCCAATACTATATTTTATAGATATTCATATACTTAGTATGTGGGAGTTGTAGTTCTGAAACCACTGTCAGAGTTTTGATAAGCTTTATACAAATTGTACAGATAATTCCTATTTATCTGATTTAGGAAAGATACAAATAGTGAAGATAAATGTAGATAATCTATTTTTTCTATTTTTTTAATTAAAGTAGTCATTATTTTAAAAGTAAAACAGTACATAAGAAAAAATGGTGGTCTCCCTACAACACCCCACTCCCCAGTCCTGTTCTTCAGCTTTATACTCCTTTAGCTATTTTTTCTTATAATTACCTCAATGTTTCCAAATATAAACATAGCTTTTTAAAAATTTATTGAGTTTAGATATTATTTTTTGACTTCTTGTCATTTTAGATGAGAAATTAGTTTTTCACCTCTACTCCTCAACTCCTTCCCTTCCACCCAGCCATCTTCCCAATAGAATGAAGTTATTCTTTGGGGATACACAGGTAATCAATGTTTCAATAACTTTGACTGTGTCACATTGTTCAACCATCTAAATAATGAACAACGCTGACTTTTTTTTACTATCCATATTTTCTTGAAGTTGCTGGTCCCATTTACTCAGATTTACATAAACTATCACTAATATTTCCTTTTTATAGACCAAAAGTCTATAAAACACCAATAATACTTGTCATGCTCAAACACAATGAAAAATCTAACAGTTTCATTTCTTTCCTGAACACCTCTCTCCTGTGGGCCCTTCATCCTCCTGTTCAATTCATGCCAGTTGCTGTGTCATCTTCTAACATCCAAATGGAACTGCTCCAGCAGTATTTCCCAAGACAACCCTTGAACTTTTATCTTTGCCTGTCATGACTGGCAGTATCCAGATCTTCCTTCAAAAATACATGTAATAACTTCTGTGCAGGTGGTGTGGAGAACTTTAGCCACTTAGCAAGTGGGGGGGGAGATGAGGGCAGATAATTAGGATAACTATTGTTAGTGGATCTTATCCATGTTATGAATACTGCCAAGTCCTTGACATACATCATTTTTCCTCACTATATCTCCTTGAGCATGGTACCCCTTATTATTATGCCCTTAACAGAGGAGGAGACTCAGAAACATTCAGACTCAGAAACTTCTCCAATGTCAAAGAGTACCAGGCCTAGTTTCAAACCCATGTGTTAGCTTACCCCTAAGATATGCTCATAACCATGTTAGTGCACTATCTTCACAGTGTTTGAAGCATATTCAGCTCTGTGGTCCAGGGGAGAAGACAGGAAGGGCCTAGAAGAAAATGGTAGACTTGTCCTGTTAAGGAAATGTTTTAGGCCCAGCTTGCCAGTTCCTAGTCAGACAGCCTTGGGCAAGTCACATGACATTTAACAATAATAATTATTGAGAGAACCAGCATTTAGTGAACATTTATCTCTATCAAGGCACTTTTGCATGTTTCATCTAATTTTGGTCCCACAAGAATCTTTTTGATGTAGATGTTCTTCTTATCATTATTGTTCTTACAGTTACCATTAGTATCATTTTTGTCCCATTTTATATTCTACTTCCCTTACCTTCCACATGAGTGAGTTGAATTATCTCGAAATTGTCTCTTTCTAAAAAATACATTCCTTTGAAGCAGTTATAAAGTAAAACCTACAAGTTCATACTGCATTTGCATATCTCAGGAAAAAAATGCTACTCAGAATTTTCAAACAGAGATAACTTCTAATTGTCTCAGTTTTCACGTAAAGAAACTGAGGATCAGAAAAATACTAATTAGACCTTCCAGAGTCACAAAGCTAGTGGAGACTGATAACCAAATGTAATGACACCCAGTTTGTGCCTTTTCTTAATCTGAAGCAGGGAGATGGCATGCAGTGAATGGGAAGAAAACACAGCAGCAAGATAGTGAGATAAAGAAAGAATAACCAATGTGAAAGTCTCTACCACCATCTCTTCATTCACCCAGCTAATTGAGAGTCCCCAGAAATACAAGGAGTACAAAAGGGTGCCTAGGTGGTATGGTGCATTGAATGGCTGACTTTTGATTTCAGCTCAAGTTATGATCTCAGGGTCCAGGGATCAAGCCCTGTGTAGGGCTCTAGGCTCAGCCAGCAAGTCTACTTGTAGATTCTCTTTCCCTCTCCTCCTTCCCCTGCTCATGCGTGTGCTCTCTCTCTCTCTCTCTCTCAAATAAATAAATAAATAAATAAATAAATAAATATTTTTTTAAAGTGAGCACAAACACATTCTACCCTATCCTTCGAATTTCACAATCCAAAATGAAAAAGAAAAAAAGAAGACAGTTTAAATTATCTTAATACATAGTGAATGTAATAATTTGCAAATTTAATCCAAAAAGGAGATTTGGATCTATCAATCTTTTGGCATCTAGAATTTAAAATGTCTATAATGGGGGTACCTGCATGTGGCTTAAGCATCTGCCTTCAACTCAGGTCATGATCCCAGAGTCCACAGATCAGGCTCCCTGCTCGCAAGAAGTGTGCTTCTCCCTCTCTCTCTCCCCCACCCTGCTCATGCTCTTGTTTGCTCTGTCTCTCTGTCTCTCAAATAAATACAATCTTGTTTTTCAAGCTAGTACTTCCTACAATCTGAAATGGCTTATTGTTGTTTCTCTTTCTTTTTTCTTTACCCACTAGACTCTAAGCACCACGGGAATTGGATCTTGTTGGTTGTTATTTTTTTTTCTGGGCTGTAGTCCAATCAATCCCAGTCACCAAGACAATGTCAGCACAGGTCCCTGTAACACGAATCCCAGACATCTCATTTCAATCTCTTTTTCTACTAATAGCCAACAGTAGTCAGCAATACATCATCAAGGGCCTGGATTGAAAAATCCTTTAATAAAATTTTCCAAAAATCTCAAGTGAAGCATGAGATTCTGCTATGTATCTCTGATGTCCTCCTTATTTTCACTGATTGCTTTTTCTGTACAAACCTAAAAGTGACAAATACCTAGCTACATTCAAACCTACATAACACCAGCTATAAAATATATAATTTAATTCAGAAATCTTTGCTGTGAATCTCTGTGTCTGTCCAAATCTTAATGTCAGCTGGGCATAAGTGATATCAAAGCACCTAGATAAAAAGAAATAGTAGTCAATTACCCAAACTTTCTGAAACACTGCGTTTTACATTCATTGATCTGGGCATGTTTACATATTAAATGTTACACAGACAAAGAAAACTAGGCGCTGGGCTTTTTTGGTGTTGCTGTTTGTTTGCTTGCTTTTTCTTTTCATACAGGTATTTTTGTGCCAGCATAACAAATCTTCAAGGGAGACAAAATATAGTGTATAAACCTCAACTTAGTAGGTATAATGACCTGTGTTACAGTTTTGACCCTATCAATAACTTCAAGCAAATGATTTAACCATGCCTTAATTTCTTTATCAATCTGGAGTAAAAATGCCTACCTAATTATAGAGCTGTAACAGGAAGAGAATGATAAAATAGATCTAAAAACATATCAAATATGAGAGTATTATAATTCATAAATGTGAGATACCATTACTATAAGGTATCTTCTTTGGCTTACACAAATAACAAGATTTTCCTCAACCACATGCTCAAGAACTTGAAATAAAATTTCTCCCCATTTTAGAAACTCTGCTTTTTTATAAATTATTAAATACCTAAGTTCTAGAGCCTCCTTTCCCATTAGCTACCAAGCAACTCTTATTATAAGTAGCTTAATGCATCAGTGTGTTGAGGAGATTATTATTGTTATAGAGGATTGTTGCATACGGTCTACAATTTTTTTTTATACCTGAAGGTTTTCAATGCATTAAATGGATTGCACTGTGGTATCCAAAAAATTTAAAAAATAAGAAACTTTGCAATCACTTTATCAGAAAGTTGAATGCTTCCAATGGCTCTTTTTGACCTAAAAGGTACTAGGGACTTTTCCATTACATTTCCTTTTGCAACATGATATTTTCATAATTATTCTCTTTGAGGCACCAGTATCTGTTCAGAATCCAGTATGACCTCTAACTATGTCAAGTGGTAACTAAACACATATGTGAAGAGGAGAGAAATTCCATCTATAAAGCAATAGCTTGATCGATAAAATAACACCCATACTGATTTTTGTGTGTTTCCAATGACTTGACTGATGTTTTTCATTAAATTAATAAGTTTTGGCACTGTGGAAACATAACATGTTGTTAACATTTGGTCAAAATTAGAAATGAATTTTCGTGCCTGTTTGTTTATTCTGGGCCTTACTCCTCTGGTTACCCTAGGTTAATTTTCAAGGTCAGTGAACTGAGGCATACTTCTAACAGAGCTCACAGAGTTTTAAAATATTTCCTCTCTCACCAGCCCCTCTTTCATCCCCTTGGCACCAAAATATTGATCAGCTTTTCTCTCAGTATCTTATGGAGGTGACCAGGATGCATGCCTAGGAGTAAACAGCAGCCTGAAGAAATATAAGACTAATGCTATGAGGTTCTACTCACAATTAATTTGCTTTTTATTTGAAAAAAGCATTATTTTTCTGAGTATAAAAATATTATAAGTTCATTGCGGTACAAAATTCAGAAAAGGCAAAAACTCTAAAGAAGTTAAGAAATTACCCACAATCTCACTAGCCATAGCTAGCCATCAACAATACTAAATTTTCAATTTGGCTTTTAAATATTTCCTTACTGATTTATTTTGAGAATGTATTACTACCCTAGACCAAAACAAACAAAGCAAACTATACTAATTCTTCTTGTTTGTCACCTACTGTTAGGTGTGTGCATGCGTGTGTGTGTGCGTGCGTGTGCGTGTGTCTATTTTGAAACTGCAGATTATTTGCACCTTTTAAATTCAGTGAGGTAGATTCTTATTTTAGCATGTGATGGGCAGTGAGTTCCCTTTCACCACTAAATGGATTGGTGCCAGAACATGTAGGAGAATAACAGCTTAGCCAGGAAGACAACTTTAGGGAAAAGAATGCGTAAAGCCAAAAGAAGAAAGGTAGGTGGACTCCACCTGGATATAAGTCCTAATAGCAAATAAAATATGTGGGGTCTGACATCACATGAACCTGAATCTTGTCTTTGCTCTACCACTTCACTGCTGTGTGATCTAAAACAGGATACTTAATCTCTATGTGCCTCAGTTTTCTCAGTTGTACAAACAGGTATAATTGTAGTATCTACCTGAAATTTAAAAGAGTAAATACAGGTAAAGTGTTCAGAACTCTGTCCGTCAGGCAGTAAGCACTCAGTATATCCTAGCTGCTGATAGTTGCAATAGTACAATATTTATCAGACTGAGCTAAATGTCTCACATACATTGCCACATTTACTCCTACACTGACCTATAAAGTAGGATTAGATGAGAATGTATCCTGAATACTTTATCATCCATAAACTTGAATTACAAATGAGAAAATTGAGGTTTAGAAAGAGATTCATTATCTTGCCTAAGGCCATAGAATTTGTGAGTGATGGATCCCGGGTTCTTACTCAGGGCTTGTGGCTGCAAATGACACTATTTTTCAAAGTATGGCATTGGGACCACCATCAGTATAATCAGAACTTCTATAATGGGGCCCAAAAATCTGCAAGTTTAACAAGTTCCTCAGGTGGACTGTGGCCTCAGATCATGGCTCTTTGGTCCAACTGATCTCCATGGGAAAGTCACTTTCTGTCATTTTTCCACAGATGCTAACTTCAAAACCCAAATGCAAGCTCCAAAACTCTTATATTTTGTTCAGAGCCCTGTACAAAGCAGGCCCTTGGAAAATACTAAAGGATAACCTTATAGCAGGTGAGAATATTGCTCCAAGACCAACAGGGTACAATATAAGAGCAAAGCTGCAGCAAACGCCTGTTTGGTTTTTCTCCCGCCTAAAGGTATCTGTTTGCATGTGATTGATTTTTATCTTAAACTTGATGGATTGATGCATAGATTTAATTATATCGTGTGTTCTCCCATCAATACTGCTCCGCAGCTATTTTACATTCAGCCTGGGTGCCAGATTGAATTAAATGGTTTTTTTAAAGCCTATAAAGCAGGAAAATATCTTTCCCTAGTTGGTATTTTTTACATATCGGTTACTAAGAGTCTGTAAGCTAAAGTGGGTAGTAAAGTTCATTTGTTAGTGAGGAAGCCAATTTGATTTTTATGGCTATTATTTTTTTATGGGCACAGAGCAGAATTATTGGTGTTCCTTCTAACTTAGATAACCCTGTAGCTATCAGGATTGAGGGTATTTCCACTTGGGAAGCAATCATCCTGACCATCACTAAGGGGACAAATGATCATAGACCGTTTCCAGGTCCTGGTCAGAAGATCCAGATACACTCAATGTTACCTACTATGAGCCACCAGAAATATTTTTTAAACTAAATGTAATATATTACAGGCTTTACAATAGAGTGTAATGGGCTTGATCATTTAAGAAAAGTCATTATAAGAGCTGAAGCATCCCCAAAAGATACTAATTCAACATCTTTTTTGTGTGCCTACTATGTGTTGTGTGCTGTTCTACAAATCTAGTTTACAGTAATGAGAAAAGATGGGACGCCTGGGTGGCTCAGTTGATTAAATGTCTGCCATCAGCTCAGGTAATGATTCCAGAGTCCTGGGATCAAGTTCTGCATCTGACTCTTTGCTCTGCAAGGAACCTGATTCTCCCTCTGTCTGTCCCTGCCCCTGCTTGCTCAGTCTGTCTGTCTGTCTGTCTCTCTCTGACAAATAAATAAATAAAATCTTAAAAAAAATAGTGAGAAAAAACAAAAACAGACAAAGGACCCATTTTCATGGATCTCACATTCAGTACTAGGAGTCAGATATTAAATAAAAATAGACTCGTTGGGGCGCCTGGGTGGCTAAGTCGTTCAGCATCTGCCTTCGGCTCAGGTCATGATCCCGGGATCCCAGAATCGAGCCGCACATCAGGCTCCCTGCTTGGCTAGAAGCCTGCTTCTCCCTCTCTCACTCCGCCTGCTTGTTTTCCCTCTCTTGCTGTGTCTCTCTCTGTCGAATAAATAAGTAAAATCTTAAAAAAAAAGAAAAAGACTTGTCAAAGTGACAGTACATACTGAAATGGAAATATCGCAAGATAAAGGGTAGAGAATAATTGGAGAAGTTCTATTTTAGATAGGGTGGTCAGGGAAGGTATCACTGATATAAGGGAAGACTAGCAATTCTATCATCCACCTAACTTATGTAGGAAGGGATATCTTAGCTCAGAAGTGTTTAAGGTTTAAGGAGTTTTCTACAATGTTCCTACATATGAGGAAACTGTTGCCTCATGCAACAAATAGAGTATAACTTATTCCTATGTGGTACTACACACACTGACTTATTTTAAACTTCCCAACAACTTTTTTTCCTCATTTATTCTTTCAATAACTATTTTTTGACTGTTTCAAATTTTCCAGGGATTGTTCCAGGGCTGGAAAAATAATAGCTCATAGTCATGGGAGCATTTACTAAGTGCAAAGCACTGTGCAAAGCACTTCACATAACTTTATAGGCTGTTAGGGTAGGTAGTAATTCCACATCACTCATAAGACCAAGATGGGTTTCAGAATGCCCAAGTTCACATTTCTATTTAATGCCAGAGCTCAGACTATAATCAGATTTTCTGATCCTTATTCTAGTTTTCTCAAACTATGACACAAAAACCTTAAATTAATTTTTTTGTCTTATTTTGGGCAAATGCGATAACATAGCTCCCAGAATAAATATACCTCATCATTAAATGAATTTCAAAAAGCTATATACCTTGACCCCTACCTTCAGACAAATAAAGTAATATTAGCCTCAATTACAGGTGAAGCTTTCACCAATAGAATTCAATCAGCCTGGGAAATAGGCTAGTAAATTTATAGTATGAATCAGATATCTAAATAGATAATCCCTTTAATCAGAGATTGTCATGAGGGCAGGAGAGTGCCTAAGAGGCTTCATGGCATTCCTTCCTCTCACTTCACCATGAAACCATCTCCTCTGTTGACTCACCTCCCCCTTCCTAGCCCTTTAGGCCCAACTCCGGGCCCATCCATGCTGGTGTTCTCTGTTGCCTGCAGAAACCCTACAATAGCCCCCTCTCCTGCCTATGCCATCAGAGTAATCCTCCCGGAACAGGCGGTGCTAGCCAGGATGGTTATCCAACTTTTACACACTAAGACCAAAGATTTTACAAATCCACCCTGTTTCAGCTGCCTAAATCATAGGATCTAAAAGAAGAAAAGCCCCTTAGAGATCATCCTAGACCAACTTTTGTCATTCACAAATGGGACCCAGAAAGGATATATGACATATGGCTAATTGGTTCTAGAACCAAAGTAGGATGCAGATTCCTGCTTTGAGTCAAATATTCTTTGTATTCTACCACATTGTTTTTAAGGTACTAATATTGGAAAAGAAAAAAAAAGGTCTCTAACATTTGTTTTTGGGTATTTGCCACAGACTGATAGAAAAGATTTTAGAAGGAATTTGACTGTTTGATACCTCTCAACTCAGACCCCTTAGCCAGCTAGTGACTCTGCCTCTCTACGGAATAAGTCCACTTTCAACATGCTCCTCATGATTGGTTGTTCTTTACGTCCTCTTGGGTGATGAGCCCACAGGAAATACCCTGGACTTTTTCCATTGGCTCAAGGGCGACTCAAAGAATCAGCTAAAAGAAATCAGGATTGTTTTTCTTGACAATCATATACCTGTCATAAATAACAGTGCCTATTTCAAAGTGCTTTAACATCATCAACTTACTTTTGACATGATTAGCATAATTAACATCACCTTCATTTTAAACATGACAAAACTAACACAAAGAAGAGAACACACATAGCTAGCTGATGGAAGAGAATATAGAAACTATTTCCATAAACCATTCCCAGCAAACCATTCCCAACTTGATATGAATTATTCTGAACCATTTTTTCTGATACAAGGAAAAAAGGAAGCAATAATAAAAATTATAAACTTTTACTGACCACTGATTATATGGCAAGATATTCCCTGGTTCATTCAGCCTCATACCACCTATAAGCTAGAAATTATTATTACTTTCATCATGTACATGAGAAAACTCAGGCTTAGCAGAATTACATAACCTAGCCAAGGTAATAAAACTTAGTAAGTAGCAAAGGCAAAAGTTGAACACAGTCCTTCTGATCCTTCAGTCTCCACTTAACCACTATACTATAGTAGCAATGAAACTCTTTCTCCATAGCATAGAGAATGTCGTCTTGGCAAGTCTAAGACCCCCACTGTAACTCCTAACTAGTCTATGTATCTCCAGTGTTCTTTCTAAAATATAATCATACAAATACTATAAGAATGCTAAAAATACTAGCAATGTTTCCCTTTACCTTCCTATATAACCATGCACATACCCTTACTCATGCTATGCTGCCTGCCTTAAATCTCTTTCCTCCCTGTGGCAGGCGGAATTTTGGTCCAGACAGTGAGAGAGGGAACACAACATGGGGGAGGGAGAGGGAGAAGCAGGCTTCCCACCAAGCAGGGAGCCCAATGCAGGGCTTGATCGAAGACCCTGAGATCATGACCTGAGCCAAAGGCAGACGCTTAACCGAGCCACCCAGGAGCCCCTCAATTAAGGTTTCTAGTTAAGCCTTAAAATAGGGAGATACAGATTATTTGTGTGAGTCTTACATGACTACATGTGCCCTTCGAAGCAGAGCTTTCTCCTAGCTAAGGGTACAAGAGGAAGTCAGACATGACAGAAAGGAAAATCAGAGATTTGAAGCATGACAAGTTTTCAAAGTGCCCCTGTTGACTTGATGATGACAGGGGCATGTGCCAAGGAAAGAGAGACCAGTACTGCAGGTGCATGGAGCTAAATTCTGCTAACCACTGAACTTGGAAAAGGACCCTGAATCTCAGATGAGAACTGCAGCCCCAGCTGATACCTTGTTTTTAGTGTGATGAGACCCTAATCAAAGAATCCAGAATTCCCTAATGAACTTCTGACCTATATCTTGGCATTGTTTTAAACTGGTAAATTTCTAATAACTTGTTACAACAGTAAAATAAAACTAATATACTCCCTTCTGTTTTGTAAGCTTTTGTTCTTCTTTCAAGGTCTATCCTGAATAAGGCAAACAGGTATCTCACCTTAAGATAAACCGAAAATATTAAATAAGTATATGCAATTTTCCTGACTTCTCTTCTTTCAGCCACTAACCCACTCATTCTACTCCTCAACAAAGCAAAAACTTTGTTTCTCAAATATAAACTGGAGCTGTTCTTTGAAGGAAAATTGAGGGGGAAGAGACCACTGCAAAAAGGGACATATTTTTCATATGCAAATAAGTACCATTCCAGACAAAGAGTCTTAAAACAAAGACAATTCAATATGGTCCATGCCTTGCACTTCATCTGCAGATTTCATGTTAAAACAAATCGTGTGTCCGTGCATGTTGTTTACTTGTGGGATGCAATCTGTTGGAAAAACAGAAGCATTTCTGCAATCCAAAGTCATGACTAAATCCCACCACATCCTCCTGAAACATGTCCAGCCTGCAGCCCTAGGCTGCGTGGGTGCTCCCCGCCCACTCTGGCTCCCTCCAGAGCTGTCACCACAGCAGGAAACTCAGGCACTGTGGAAAAGGGCACAATCTGTGCTGCTGATGGTGGGCACCACCACAGTCCTCCCTGCTCACCCTTCAGAGGAGGAAGGGCCCCTTACACAGGAGGAGCAGCTTTTGTTTCCTTGCTTCCTCTCTAGCCTCTTGTTTTCTATAAATGCAACTGCCCCTTCCCACCACAGCTCCTCTTTCATTTAAAGCAACCAGTTACTGTGCTTTTGGAGCTGGGTCAAAGAACCACCCTTGTGAGTTTTGTCAGCTGCAAAGTGAAGACTAAAACAAAGAAAATAGTCTATAGAGGGAAGCCTCTTCCCCAGGAAACTCTTTTCACCAGGCAATCAGTTAGAAATAGATAGTTATAGCACGGATCATTAATGGTGGATCAAAATGCAGCCTGTCAATTCTCACATCCCATGTTCCTTCTTTTCCCTAATTCTCCCACTAAAAAGTACAGCAAGTTGTCAGTATATTTCATTGCCATGTTTAATCACTGTAGTTGGGCCTCTTAAGGAGGGATAAATGTCTGCCAAACAATTTCAGGTTGGATCATGGATGAATAAGCTATTTAGAGGACACGTCAGGGCACCTGGGTGGCTCAGTGGGTTAAAGCCTCTGCTTTCAGCTCAGGTCATGATCTCAGGGTCCTGGGATCCAGGCCAGCATCAGGCTCTCTGCTCAGCCCTCCTCTCTCTCTGCCTGCCTCTGTGCCTACATGTGATCGATATCCCTCTCTCTCTCTCTCTCTCTCTCTCTCTCTCTCTGTCAAAAAAAAAAATCCTTAGAGGACACATCAAAGTCAAAGATTTGGCTAATCCAACAAATTCATTTCTCCTCTTGCCAGAATATGGATCCATGAAAATGTGTCCATCTAGGGGCTCATAGAAAAGCTTCATTCAAAAGTGTCCACCTATACTAATTCATGCCATACTTATTAGTCCTACTCTCAACTAATCATATAGGTCCTCCCCTTCTGACTCTGTGGGTGTGACTGGTCTTCTCTGTCAGTTTGCCAAAGCCATACTTGCTGTCATTTTTTTTTTTAATGAGGAAACTTGTTACTTTTATCTAAAAGGACAAGGTTTGAAGCAAGAATGCCAGCTGCATGCACTGAAGATAAAATCCTGAAGGCAGCTCAGAGACCATCTGAGCTTCACTGAACCTCCTTCCCCTGCGCACTGCCCAGTCACCTTGCATGGATCAGGCTTTCAATCTCTGGTGCTCTGCACAGAGGTGACAGGGCAATACATGGGCACTGGCCACAACGACCCCAACCAGAATTTCTGAATAAGGAGCTGCCAATCAAAATGGCCTCACCTTCTCTTACCCAATGGCCAGCCATATTTCTCTAGTTACTAATGAAAGAATTGAGGATTATCAGGTCTGTTTTAGCTGAATTTCAGCTGGCAGGAAAATCCCATGCACTTTCTTTTGGAAATTCTATTGGGACATGAATGTAGGAAACTCCCTGATGAGATATTACGGTCACAGTGGTCCTGGCTGGCAGAAGAACAGAAAATGAAAGCTGCGATAGCCCATATCACCCACACACCATGATACAATGACCTGTGCCTTGCCTCTGCCAAGACACCTCTGTATTTTCTCTCTAAAGCAAAAGCAGTGCTCAGTCTCTCAGAAAGCCCCTTATTTCAGTGAAAAGTAGAAGAACAAACTAACAAGCCACTCTGTGTTTTCCAGAAGGCAGCTGCCATGTCTGTGTGAGTAAGGAGGAGAAGGTAGAGCCTCTGAAGCAGACCTTGCAAACTGAGCACTATCGGCAAGTCCTGCCTGGGGTGTTCCTTTAAGAGCTTATCATTCCAGGGGAGAAAGAGTCAGGCCTCCAGAAATTACTGACTGAGAATGACTAGGGTCACTATGTCCATGATCTAAGGACTGATAATCATGGAAATATCTGTCCTGAATCTTTAATATACCAGAAACACTGGTGTTTCCTCTCACAACCTCAGAAATGGGTCAGGGGGATGCAGGCCTGCAAATATATATATATGTCTAGTGGGGAAGAAGAAATCAGGTCCAAGACTATGTAAGTAAGGGATGAGAGGAGGCGGTAAAGGGAAGCTTCTGAGTCTTCAAAACTAGATTCAGGAAGAGTAATCTAAGTTTAACTCAGCAATTCATTTATTTATTCATTCATGAAATATTTCTTGCATGCCTACTCTATTTGGTCTCCTAGAGATGCAAGGTACAAATTAGAATACAAAAGCTCTGAGAAATACTGAACTGAAGAAAAAAATTATTCAACTCAGTGTCCCCCAAATGTATTTAATCCTTAGGATCCTTTTTTTTTTCTTTCTAAGAACATTTAGACTATTTCAGAGAATTAATATTCCCTGGGACAGTTTTGGAGAACTAGTATGGAGTAAATTGCACTTAATTCTCATTTAAGGACAAATGTATAAACTTCCTTACCAAATCCTTCAGTCTTTTTCATACTATCCAAAGATTTAAAAACAAACTAAGAATTTTCACAGAAGCTACCTCGGTGATAGGGACTGTAGCTTTAAGACGCAGACACCACCGAGGTCAGCTTAGCAACATGTCCTAATAAGAGGGAATTCTCTGAGTGCGCCCATCATAATGCACCACATGTTAAAGAAGCAACAGACTCCCCGCCTTAACCCTAGAAGACAGAGGCTTGAGAGAGACACTAAATTAGGGTCAATATAGCTATAGGAAGTCCTGGAATAGCACCTTGCCAGCATGGCCATTAGGTTCATTCATGCAATGGTCTTCCGAGTGCCTATAATCTTCAAATTTGAAACACATCATCTCTTATAATTCTCACAACTACTCCTTCCCATTTTACAGATGAGGAAAGCCAACCAACATCTTGACTTGCATAGGTGACGGCTGAGGCGGAAATCCAGCTCCACTTGCCTCCAGAGCCAACATTCTGTTAATGTCATAACACTTTCCAAAGGGAAGTCCCACAAGTGCCCAGCTGACTATAGAGCCTCCAGGCCTCCGAGTTCAGAGCCTAGCATAATCACACTCACTGTCAGAGGGACTATGTGCACATGGATCCTGGACATGTAGGTCAGAAGCCCAGTGGATCCAGCTTTGGCCCTTTATGAAAGATACAGGCTGAGGAGTCCCAGCTTGAGCTGGCAATTCAGACTTTAAATAGGAAAATTAGTTTTCTGTAACCTAGGAAGAAATTAATCTAAATTACCATGGAATACAGTTAACAATCACAAAACGTGGACTTGAATTCTAACACCCTAACCAGCATCTTCTGTGCTTTCAAAAGAATGGTGTCAGAGTTGACACGAATTCATGCACATATCTCTCAAAGAATTATCTACTCCATAAAATCAATAATGCATACTCAATAAAATAGTATTAACTGTATAGAACAGACTGGATCCATTTTCTATGGGATTTTCAGCAATGTTGTAACGTAACCAGTCATTACATTCAATTGTATGAAAGTGTGCTGGCACCGTCAAAACTACACACTTCTAGAGAAGTACCCCAGCAGAGAATGGGACCAAAGGATAGAGCTAGACTCAAACTAGTATCACTGATTTCACAAGAATGGCCTCCTGTTGCCCAGAGGTCCTTATTGTCTTTGTTCGATTATAATTTGTCTCATTCTCTTCCAAATAATAAACTCTGACATTCTCTGGCCTGTATTCTAGTAATGCATTACAGCCCCAATTTTGAAACATAGACTCTTAATTAGGAACAGTGATGACCTATGTGCATACACACTAATAGCTTTTAATATTTAATAATGAGAATTTTGTTTCCTCTCTCTTCTCCCTCCCAAAGCAACAGTGCCAGTGTCCTACTCTGAGGCTCTCCCATGCAGCCATGGAAGTCTTGGCTTACAACAACCTACTACTGCCCTCTCAGAACATCTTTCCTCCTGCCCCTGTCCTCCTCTCATACAGATCTTCCATATCTTTAAAACCACTTCCATGGACACTGATTTCATCTCTCCTCGTGCTCAGGAAACATGCTGACTTTACTTCTTATTCGGTGATTATTCTCATTTGCCGTTATCTTATATTGCCACTTAATTCTTGTAATTTTGTTTAATATTTCATAAGGCAGAATAGGCCAGACTATGGTGTGATGTCTAAATAAGAAACCCTACATCTGAATTGTGTAACCCTTCAAAAGTTTATTTTCCACTCACATAAAGCCTGATGAGGATTATTACGGTCTCTTCACCATTTAGAGGCTCAGAGATCCAAGCTTCCTTCATCTTGGGATGCTGTCATCTTAACACCTGACCCTTAAAGATACCATGGCAAAGGAAGAGAAAGCATGGAAGTGGCCTTTTTTCACTTCCTCAATGTTCCAGCCCAGGAGAGACACATATCACAGCCACAAACATGCAATTGGCTAGAATTACTCACACAGCCCAGCTATCAACCAGGAGGCTAGGAAGTGTAGTGTTTCTACATATTCCAAAAGAATCAGAGATCTAGATATGGATGAGCCCTACTATTCTCTACCACAGTGAGTTTGCATCATGTCTCCCAAACATACTGGGACAGCAGTGATACTAACGGCAGTTAAACTGCACCTTGGTTGGTAGTGGACTGGCTTGCCTGAGCTCTGTCGGGTCCTAAGTGCAAGGCCCTCCTACACATTGTTGGGATTCTGCCAGAGATCCTAGAACTGTGCCTCATGTATAATAGAATTGCCTTAGAAAGTATTTATTGATGGGTTCAATCTGAAGGCTGACAGGGAAAAACATTATACCTGATCAAGTTATGTCTCTTCCATAGCTCTTGGCCCCATTTTCTAACTGCAGAAAAAGTACAGCTTATAAGACAAATGAATGGATGCCAGAATCTCTTGTGCCTGTCTCAACTGACTACATGTGAATGCCACAACTTTGAAACTTTCCCCTGCACTGCTTTGTACTCTAGGACAGAATGAAATCAACAGTGATGGACAAGACCCTACTGAGGAGAAAATGAAGTGACAAAACCTGGCAAGAAATATATTTATGATATGACACAACACAAGAGCACATTTCCCTGAACTGCCTTGGATAGGAAGAAAGGCTCAGAGTTGAGACACTCTTATCCCCATTAACAGATGGAGAAAATGATACCTGAAAAGGTTAAGTTTCTTGGTCATAGTCAAACAGCCACCCAAGAGAAGCCAGGGAGAGTACCTGCAAGGTTGCACGCTTAGAGCTGTTCCTATTAAATTAGATGATGTTCATTCGTCACTGACAGCTTTGGGGGAAAATGGATCAATAAGCACTTCCCTTTGGGTCACTTTCCTACTGTGTCGGATTTATATCTGCAAATGTTTAAAGAGCTCCCATTTACCTGGGGTTTTATGACTTTGTTATAATTGCCAGAGCTGAGAGAAAGCTGCCTTCCGTCTGGCTTCTCCTCCTGCAGGGAGCAGTCCAAAAACCATGTCATCTCAATCATAGAACAAAAATGCTTTGAAGGAAAACAAATGCCACTTTTTTTTTTTCCTTAAAAAGAAATTGTTGAATTGCCTGGAAAAGTCAGACAGTGACTTGCAAAAAAAAAAAAAAAAAAAAAAAACCAACAAAACCTTTCTTTTAAGTTGTCTAGCTACTGGCAGGAGAGAGGATGGATCACTGCAATGGATTTTCTGATTGCCTCATCCAGGTCAGCATGAAAGATCGGAAGATTATTCCAGAGTCTCATGACGCCATGGTCAAGCAACTCTTTCAGTCCAGATTTCTCCATTTTAACTTTGGAGTCCACACTTCCATCCTTTTCATATAGTAGAAAGTATACTATGCATATCTTTATATAAATAATTATTGCTGAGGGTTACCATGAACAAAGTTGGGGAATAACACTAGCACATTTATCTACAGCTATTTGGTAAGTTGGCATCGAGTTTTTTTCATATTTTCTCACAAACTTTTCCATTTCAACTTACATGTTAATTCATATGCAAGTACGCAGCCATATACATATATGGATATATATTCATGTTAAAAAGACAGTGAAAATCAATAAGCTTTCATTTGCCTTTTCCTTGGTTTTTCAATTGCACCATCCTTCAGCCCATCCCTGACTTTCAAGTAATATACACATATATGTACAGCAAAGAGATAAGAGGGGAAAAGAGAAGAGAAAGCAGAAGAAAAGGAATGCTGTTTTACAATTTATCAAGACAGGAGTATTGACAATTCCATTTCATGGCAAAAAAAGCAGTGAAAGTGCTTGCTCCATATTATAACTCTTTCTTTGTGTAGACTTTCTTTTTTCTCCTTGGAATCCCCTAGTTCAAATGGGTTTTCAGTTTAAATGTGTTCACTGCTAAAAACAAAAAAGCATTTGTAGTCTTGGGGAAAGGCTGCTACTAAATCAAGCAACATGGTGAAGCCATTCTGAATTGACACAAGTAAATTACAGAAGACATAATACTTAATTTTTCAGAACTATATATATACATGACAGAGCAGCTTTAATTAATATCTGCCATTTGCTTCACCATTCTAAAAAGTGTATTCTGAGTGTATTTAACACATTCTATAACTTTCTTGACATAATTTATTGTGAAAATCTTGCCTTTATAGAGTATACAAAAGTAAACCTCTGTCTATCCCTGGAAAAATAATAAATAATTCAGAATACATAAATAACACTACTGAGGCTCAGTGACACTACTGAGGGCTTGGACCTTCAGAGCACAGAATGGAAAGAGAAGACAAATAAAAATTAAATATACCTCCTCCATGCAAGCCCTCTACTGCAAGCCTCACATAAAAACACATATCTCATTGTATTATCACAAAATCCTATGAAATTGGTTTTATCTCCATTCTGAAAGAAAAATAATGGTCAGGAGGTAGGAGGACCCAGGGGAGGAAACACAGAGAATTTAAGAATGTGCCCCATATTCTTCCCAATGAAACAGGTTTAAGCACAAACTTATAGGGCTCTGAACTCGATGAATTAAAAAGACCTACATGGAGCTAGAAAATAAATGCATGTTTTCCAAATTATTCTGTTTTTACCATCAATGTTCTTTTCTCTTTTTTTAATAACTGTTATGATTTAGGACAGATACGTATGAAAGCACCTTCAAAAAGTGAGACATCACAGTAACTGTGTTGTTGACAATGAAGACACTTCTTATGCAACTCTTAATTAGGTCTACATTCCTTCAACATGTCAACAAATATTCCACATCTTGCATCCAGCTCAGTATTAGGGATAATGCAAAAGAGGGTAATAAATTGTTCTTTTTTCCCCCGTATTTTTCTTTTAAGATTTTATTCATTTAGAGAGAGAGACAGAGTAAGAGAGGAAACACAAGCAGGAGGAATGGGAGAGAGAGAAGCAGGTTTCCCACTGAGCAGGGAGCCGGATGCAGGGCTCAATCCCAGGACCCTGGGATCATGACTTGAGCCAAAAGCAGACACTTAATGACAGAGCCACCCAGGCGCCCATAAATTCTTCTTCATATGGAAGAACATAAATCTGGGGTTTTCCTTGAATTCCATATTGATCTGTAGTCTTTAGAGATATATTTAAAATTCAACTTCAATAATATTTTTGCACACCTCCTCTGCACCAAGTACTGTGTCATGATTTAGGAAGGGGGACATCTCAGGCTTGCAAAGTACCACAAATACAACTACTAAAATTCAGCACCTAAGCGTCACTATTTCTACCTCCTTTTTATCTGTGTGTTTGACAAATACTGCGATGGCAGAAAGAAACTGCTTCAGGGCATCAAACATATGTGAAACTTCCAATTTTCAATCCAATTTCGTTTACCAAAACACAGTCCCAGGTAGCTCTGTTCACTCCTAACAGTTCTTCAGAGATGTCAGAAATCATTTCCCTAGCCCGCTCTCCAGTGCATGTTATCACGAAGAATTGCCCAGAACTGCCTCTATGTAAATATCCCTAGTAGAGCATAAGAAAAATCAATGTTGTTCCTCTCCCCCTCCTCTGAGTCCTGCTCCACTAGTCCCAAAACAGAAGCCCAGGCACAAATATGGATTGAGATCTCTTCCGGGAAGTTTCAGTATTTCAGTGCCATATGTTCTTAAAAAGAAACAATCAGAGCAGCTCTTTGGTCCTTGTGTATCTCCTCAAATTCAGAGTCAGTTCTGAAGCCACACACATGAAAGCTACTGTGAAAGGGCCGCCCCATGCTCTGCTTCTCTTCTCCTACCCAGATAGTGGGCTCCCACAGAAGCAAACCTCACATCCAGGAAGTGCTGAATTGTGCCTCCTGGCCTCAGTGCTGCAGCCACAATGACTGTCACACACGCCACATTCTTATCCACCCCAGATCTTCACACATGTCCTTTACTCTGCTTATGATCCTCTTCTCATTCTGACCAATTAATTCCCACTTAGCCTTCAGTTCCCAGTTTATGCAGGACCCTTCCTCTGGGCCCCCACATCTGGGGATAGCTCTTCCTGCCTCTGCAGCACCCTGGCATTCCCATGTACCGGCCTGGTCACACTCCACTATTGCTCACTGCTCAACAGCTGTTACACACACTAGTCTACAAGCTCAGCTAGGTAGGGCAAATGCTGCCCCCATCTTCTTCACTATTATATTCTTAGCGTCTCACATTATGCCTGCACAAAACAGGTGCTCAGTAAATATCTGTGCATTGAATTAAGCTATTGATCAATTAATGTTAATTTATTAATTAATGTAGGCTTTCTTAGACATTAAGTGATGAATCCTATCAGATTGAACCCTAAACAGCAACAACAACAACAAAACCCTAAGGTGACCAAATGTGGGCTCATCATGGGAAAATATCTGCCATCTTTCTTTTCCAGCTACCTTTCTATACCCTCAATATTGGTCTCTCTGCAGTTACTGATGGTTTTGTTTGGTAAAAAGCTTTATATACCCATTTGCTAGAAATGCCCTATGATCCAGAAACTGCACTACTAGGTATCTACCCAAAGGACACAAAAATACTGATCTGAATGGATGTACACACCATGATGTTTAGGGCAGCATTATCAACAATAGCCAAACATGGAAAGAGACCAAATGTCCACTGACCAATAATTAATGGATAAAGAAGAAGTGGTGTGTGTGTGTGTGTGTGTGTGTGTGTGTGTGTGTGTGTAATATTACTCAACCATAAAAAAGAGTGAAATCTTGCCATTTGTAATGACCTTGACAGAGCTAGAGTGTATTATGCTAACCAAAATAAGTCAGTCAGAGAAAGAGAAATGCCATATGATCTCACTTATATGTGGAATTTAAGAAACAACAACAACAAAAAATAAACAGGGAGGGGGAAAAAAGAGGAAAGCCAAGAAAGAGACTCTTAAACACAAGAGAACAAACTGATGGCTACCAGAGAGGGGGCGGGGGTGGGGATGGGGGGGCTTAAAGAAGTGATAGGGATTAAGGAGTGCACCTGTGACAAGCACCTGGTGATTTACGGAAGTACTGTATCACTAAGTTGTACACCTGAAACTAATATTATACTGTAAGTTAACTAACTGGAATTTAAGTAAAAACTTGGAAGGAAAGAAAAAAATTCAATAAATATTAGTTATCATGATGGAGAAAATAAATAAATCCATTTGCGTGGGAATAAATGACAAGAAATTCATTGTTTGTCTCTCTTCTACTTCTTACTAAAGGTTTAAATTCAAAAGTCTCTAGAGTTCTATCTACTCTTGGCCACATAAACACTTGAACATGTATATAAAAGTACAAATAACTCGAACAAGCAATTCCCCCAATCAGGTGTTAGCCTTGTACAAATACTTTCCTTGATGAAAAAACCATTACTTTAATTGAACCACTTAATGAAAATCTCAGTGGGATCAAGATATTTCTGGGCCCCGGATAATATCTGAAGACTTTCAAATGATACTTCATATAAAACAATTTAATTCCTAATCAGCAAAACCGGTATTAAATAGTCCTTTGAGGATCAGTATAACGTTCTTTGATCTGTGTTTGTTTTGTTACCTCACAGTGGACAACTGAGCAAATGTTCTTGATCGACGGATTGACTGACTGGCTTGAGAAGTGATCATTCAAATGCTCTAAGGTCCAAGAGTACACCCATGTATGAGATATTACCCCAGGAGTAAGCAAATCCAAGTAGATAGAGCATAAGAAATGAGGCAAGGGGAGGGTTGTAATAGGTGATCCAAAAGATGTGAAATGGTAGAAGAGGGGAAAAAAGAAAGCTGACTGAAAATAGGAAGACAGGGATATCTAAAAGAGCCTTGAGAAGTGATGGGATTTGAGAGCTCCTTAAAAATGCCCAAGATTTAAGCAAGCAGAACTTGGATAATAGCATATGATGATACAGATGAGCAAGCAATAGAAGCAGAATTTTGGTGGCAGGAAATAGATGAATATGAAAGTTGTGAATAGTCTAGTTTGGCAAGAATACCAGATATGTGTACAGGACCTTGTGATAGGCTGGGTGAGGGTGGGGTTAGAGGCTAAGGGAAGGAGGTAAAATTTACAGAAAAATACAACAATGGAGTAGCAAGTAATGCAATGAAGAAAAGTTTCTATTTTATTCAATTTGTTCTGGCCTGGAGGGCCTACGTGAACAGATCCATGTTCCATATGTGAGGCTTATGACACCACTAAAATATCCAATGTCTTAGATCTCCCAGCTTCAGAATAGGGAAGATGATAAGATCTGCAATAAACACATTTCCCAGCAATGATTCTGTATATGGATTAGGTATTATCTAAAGTATTTTAGAACACCTTGTTGGTCAAAAGTAATACAGAGTTCATGAGTTGGATTATTCTTAAACTCTTAGTAAAAAGAAAAAGAAGCTAATTTTTACTGTAATATATATATTCCTCTTCCTCTCTATGATAATCAGCTAAAAATAATTCATACTCATAAAACTTTTCTCTTGATTTCAAAGACTGTGAAGTAATTTTATAAGCAATAGATAACTGAATCCTTTTAACCAACTGTTCAAGTATCCACCACTTAGCTGTGAAATGTAGCAACTCTCCAGGATCCCATCGCAGGAAATAAAATATCACCCTTTGGAAAAGCATTCAGTGTTAGTGTGCCCCCATGATCTATCACTCAATAAATATTAATTGATGATGATGAAGCAGAATCACACAAACCAGTGGGAGTTCTGCAGAACTGTTCTCTCATTTATCCCACCTCCCACCTAGACACATCTGCCCAGAAATGCAGACTTTTTGCCTCACTCAAAATCAGTCCCCCTGGGAAACATTTTCAACCCAGCTAGATCAGAACCTAGTGAAAAAGGTCATTTTCACTGGCAAGTGTTTTGTAAACCATCTCTTTCTGTCTATTTCTCACTCCTGTTCTATCTTTTGTATATACATATGCTTGCCCATAAACACACACACACACACACACACACACACACACACACACACACACACACTTTCTGCAATGCTCTGCTTATTCTAATGATCTCTGAAAAGGGAGAAGCACTTGGAATGCAGCTGCTTCTGTGTGGGACAGAGGACATACGGGCCACATGAATTAAACTGACCTCAATATATTTGGAAAATAAGACAGTAAAGTAAATTTCCTTTAGAGTGTAATCTCTGTTGCGTCATCTCAGCTGAACCACTGACTTCTGACTTATAGCAAGGGGACGTTAGGGGAGGGATAGGAGATGTAGTGAGGTGGACATTTGCCAGGTGAAACAGAATGGCATCGAACTAGAAACCTTGGCATACAGCATTGCAGAGTGCCTGTTTGGATTAGAGCTCACAGTGTAAAGCACCAAACAGATGGTAGGACCTGCCTACCAGATATCTATACCCTACAACTTTCAAGAATCCACAGTCATGATGTGAGCAGCAAATAGGAAAGAGAGGTTTTATACATCATCCTGAGGTAGTATGGGGGACAGGTTTCTCTCTAGGTTTAACCAATTTCCAAAATATGGGCAAAAACCAAAAGCTTGTCTATTGAGGTAGAAAGCCCAAACCTGGATCACAAGTCTGCTACTTAGTAACCTTAGGGATATTACTTAACTTTGCTGAGTCATCCTTAGAAATAAGGATAATAATAATTAACTTGCAGGTTTTGTGAATATAAAAGGCTTAATAAATGCTTGGAGAGGACAAGTAGCTATTAGGGAAAAGCAACACTTCTGAAAACAGGCAACTGAGAACAGGCAAGATGTGGAGAGTTGTAGGTTAAATTGTGTACCCCCAAAATCCACATGCTAGAAGTTCTAACCCTTGGTGTCTCAGAATGTGACTTCATTTGGAAATAAGGTTTTTACAGATGTACTTTGTTAAGATTAAGTCATTAGAGTGGGTCTTCATCTGGTGTACTGACATAAAGATACACACAGAGGGCAAACTATGTAAAGAGACCTGGGGAGAAGATGGCTATCTAGAGGTCAAGAAGAGAGGTCTGGAACAAATTCTCCCTCACAGCCCTTAAACAGGACCAACCCTGCTCACATCTTGATTTCAGACTTAGAGCTTCCAGAACTGAAAGACCATGTTTCTGTTGTTGGAGCCACCCAGGATGTGGAACTTCGTCATGGCAATCCTTGGAAACTACTACATGGAGCAAGGCAGGTCTGGCAAACCACATAACATGTAGTTCTTTGTGAAATTCTTAATGGTGAGCTCAAAGGAAATTCAAGGGGTTCAAATGACACCTACATTTTTCATCCTATCTCCCACCATGCCTCCAAATGTCCCTTGTTCCCTAAACCCTAATGAAATGTCTAGAATTGGCCAAAGGTATTTAATCCCTTACCTAAAACCTTTAGGACCAGATATGTTTTCAAAATCAGAAATTTTCAGATTTTATAAAAGTATTGCAGTACATATAATATATACTATGTAAAACAAAACTCCTGGTAGAGTATGATAATATATCCTGTAATCAACACACTAATACATTTGCAAATAAGTATGTGAATATTAACACTAAGGGAAATAAAAAGAAACTACACATAAACTCACATCACTTAAGGTCCAAAGTTGCCAAACGAGTGAAGAAAAATCTTCACATCTTAAAGCTTTTGAGATTTCAAAATTTCAGGTAAGGGACTAAGGATCCATAGATCATTCTATTCCTCCCATCCGTGTACATTCTGTTTCCTTCACCTAGAATGTCCATCTGAATATGCCTATACATTTTAGCATTCCATTCTCCTGTGAAATTCCTATGCCATGCCTTAGGCAGTTGGGCACTCTCCCTGCCTTCTTCCATGATACCTTCTAATGCACATCTTTATTTGAGCAATTCTCAAATTACAATTCTCTGTGTACACATGCAAAAAGAACACCTTTTTCTGGGTCCTTAGGGATAATGAAGGTCAATACTGTACACCTTCATCTTAAATGCAGCACTAAGGGCTACTGGCTAGTAAAGTACCAAGTGTGCCAGAAGTTTCTAACACTTGCATTTGCAAATGAAAATTAATGTTCCTGAGCATATACTTCTAAGTAATTCAATTTTCTACGCAGTTGCCTGGCTGCCTTGCAATGGTGGTGCTCCCTACAGGAATGCAAGTAAATAGATAGTATTCGCATTAGAAAGAAAAACACTTCTTTACCAGAACATTGTCAGTATATTAAACTTGATGTAGTTTGCATTTGTTGCAATTAGTAAAAAATTACTAGTAATTTAACTTCATCATCATAAATTTACTTTGAGTTATTGGGTTTATACTATAGCATGAAGAAATGTGTGTCATTTATAGGATGAAATCATTTTATCCTGTAGTTTCACATTACTAGACTAGATAATTATGATTCAAATATGAAACATACATATTTGAATTTGAATTATCACTAATTCTAAAATAAATTCATCACACTCACCTCAAATTTTCTGCCACTGAAAGGGGGAAAAGGTGGAGTTGGTGAGCCATAAAGCCTTCAGCCCCTCCTAAGTGGGCTGTGTTCAAAAAGTTGGAGAATCATTACCTTAAAGTAAGTTATTATACTTTTATTTAACCTCTCATTAAAGGTACTTAATAGTAGGTACTTAATAAATGTTGCCACATAGTAGGTACTTAATAAATGTTTCTCGGGGCGCCTGGGTGGCTCAGCTGGTTAAGTGACTGCCTTCGGCTCAGGTCATGATCCCGGAGACCCGAGATCGAGCCCCACATCGGGCTGCCTGCTCGGCGGGAAGCCTGCTTCTCCGTCTCTCACTCCCCCTGCTTGTGTTCCCTCTCTGGCTGTATTTCTCTCTGTCAAATGGATGGGATCTTTGGAATAAATAAATAAATAAATGTTTCTCAACAGATTGAATAAATGAATGCTTTCAGAACCAGAAAGAGTCACAAAAAAGTACAGAATCTAGCTTACCACCTCCTTTAGGTATTGCAATGATACCATGGGTTAGGAGTATTGCATGGTTCTTTGCACTTCTTAAAACATAGAGGAAATTGCAATGTTCTCTTAACTCCTCTTTAATGTTGAATTTGGAGAAGAGCCACAGCAATCCCTCTGGTTCCTCCCTGTCATCTCCTTCAGAAGAGCCAGTCATTTGGGCACTCGGGGGGCTAGTTTGGCAGCTGTCAAGCTCTGGAATATGCATCCTGAGTTCTAACATTTGCAGCTGTAGTGAGTCTCATCTCTAGTGTCTTCCCTGGCTGGGCTCCAAGGGCCAGAGATGCGGGGCAAGGTCACCCAGTCCTGAGCTGTCAGAAACTCCTGGTGGCTACTTTCTTTCAGTCAACCTTGATAAAAGGAAATATGACTTCGATTCAATCCCCTGGCCCATGTCTTATTGAAGCTGCCTGCACCAGGACTGAAATTGTGCCAGAATCTTCAGTGGGGTCTATAAACCTGCTGTGTGAGGATTTGAAGCTAAGAATCAAATTTTGCACTCGAACAGAAATAACTGGTATTAGCCGTATTATGTTGGTGCCAGTGGTAGAGCCCATCATTTCCCTAGGGCCAGAGGGTTAAGGTGCTGGTGGAAAGTTTTCCCAAAATCCTTTGGGTACAATGTGCAGCTTCTCTCTTTTGTTCTACTATTAGACTGCTCATCTTCAGTCTTCATAGGATGAAGGAGACAGTTCAAGGTCTTTAGCTGAACGAGAGATTGTTCTACCCTGTATACAATAGCCTCATAACTGAGAGAAGGGGCAGGGCGCCAGACACCATTGGACCCAAGGCCACTTGCAGCAAGAAATCTGAACTCAAAGGCCAGGACAATATTCATAAGGCAGTACAATTTCCACACTTACGAAGGAAATGCAAACTTGTGGTAGGCAGCATCTAAAACAAGACTCGTGGCCTCTACAGAAAAGAAAATAAAAACTCTTCAGGAATTAGCCCAGAAAGTCACCAACACAGAGCCCAGTATATAGCAAAGATTCGTAAATTAGGTATTCATAATACTCCATTTTGCCTGTTATCATTACGGGTTAGAATCCTTCTTTAATAAAGTTATACACAATGCATTATTTCTTTAGAAAACTTGCCTGTAATTGTAATTCAAGTCTAATTCTTTTTGAATTCTGGTTAAAACCAAACTCTATTGTTCTACTTAAAATAAGGTTTGTTGCAAAGTTGAAAACCTCTACCGCAGCGTCTCCTTTATTGATCCAAGGTCAAAGAGACGAAGATCAGACTGGTACCACATACTACAGGTATTTATTTCCTAAGACTCCATGACAAAATAAATGGAACCTTTCAGTGAAAGGGTTCAGAAGTTCAAACTTAAATGAATTGGAGCCAAAAGGCAAGTGTTTATTGAGAGAGACTATAGCTCTAGCTAAGAGTAACAAATACCTTAAATTTATACTATTCTCTCACTTTGACTTGACAACAGAATTTTTTAAGTAAATATTAATGGTGGGCATATATAACTGTATACACATAGAACATATGCAATGGGAGTGTCTTTTAAAGTTATATATACCTATATTTTAGCAAATATTTATATAATTGCCCCCAAAGGAGTGAGCTTTCTATACTTTTATTCCATATCTCTTACTGTACCCCAAAACAAAAGGCAATATTTCTTCAATCAAAAACTCAAATTATGATATCTTTCCCTGTGACCTTGTATTTTTAATGGGGCTAATGTTATAACTGTATGTGCAGAGTATTTGAAAAAAAAATTCTTAGATTCAAGTCCTAATTGTACTACAGACAAATGTCTCAACCTCTCAGAACTTCAATTTTGCCATCTGTGAGATGAGGTTAATAATAATTACTTCACAGAGTAGTTGTAAGAATTACTTGAAATGACATTTGTGAAAGCATTTCACTTAAATTTGTGTATAGTGATATACTTTAGGAATTATTAGTGAGACTACAATTATATTCATCATTGCCTTATAAATAGTAATTTCAGGGCCAGATATAGGTAAAATGTCAAGTTTATGTTTCTTGCTTCTTGGCCCCTGCCCTACTGCCACACTTGGATTTTAGCCCTGCTTCGTCCTCAGCTGGACTCCTTTTTTTATAAACAACTTCCCCAGTATGTGGGAGCACTATTTAGAATTGCGTCTGGCACATAAGCATGTCAGGGTCAATAGTGAGCACATTAAAGTTTAGAAGTAGCTTTGAGCTAGTGACTCTGAAACAGTAAATATCTAAATAACTCTTCAACGCAAGATTTGTAGCTAAGGATTTTTCATTGACTCTTTTCTAACAAAGTTCTAAAAAGCCATCATTAAGCAGATGCTTTAATAAAAAAAAATAGTCACTGCTAATTCTCAGTTACATGATAAAATGTTGTTCCCTATACTTCCTCTTGCTCACCAAAAAAGGGATTCATAAAACATCCCTCCATTGGTTGTGCTTTTGTTGGAATATGTGTGAACTGGTGAACTGGTGCTAGAGAAGCTCACGCTTACAAACATCCAAAGCAGCACAGGTCACACTGAGGAGACATGGAACAGCCAAAGTCCCCATCCACTTTCACTATTCTCCTCTCACTCAGATACAACACAAGCTTCTGCCCACAGCAGACCCTGGGAAACTCCCTTGCAAGTCCCACACACAGGAAGAGGAGGGAGAATGCAATAGAGAGGGAGAATCAGACTCACCAACAGGTTCTTCAGGGTGACTCTTACTACTCACTCTAGACCCTGGGCAAATGAAGAGGTTTATCATCAGAGGCAGAAAAGAGGAAAAAAATAAAGGAAGAAAGAAAAGACACTCTACATGTCATATTACTCTTTACAACAAGGCACAAGTTGACACTGTCTTTGAAGAATCAATGTGCTACTCCAAAACTAGATGTTTATCCTCCACACCACAATATATTTATTAATGGAGAATTAAGCTACTCAAATTATACAAAATGTCTTCCAAAATTAATTCTATCTTGAAATATTAAATAACCATGACTAGGGGCACCTGGGTGGCTCAGTTGGTTAAGCGACTGCCTTCAGCTCAGGTCATGATCCTGGAGACCTGGGATCGAGTCCCACATTGGGCTCCCTGCTTGGCGGGAAGCCTGCTTCTCCGTCTCTCACTCCCCCTGCTTGTGTTCCCTCTCTGGCTGTGTTTCTCTCTGTCAAATAAATAAATAAAATCTTTAAAAAAATAACCATGACTTGACTTTTTGATTTTTAAATAATATATGTAAGTTTTTAGTTCATCTCAGACTGGTAAACAGTAGATTTAGCAGTCATGCACTAATAGATAATATAATTTAATGAAGGCATCAAAATTATGTAAAGTGTTAGACTTTTTGTTTCATGGTGTTTCATGTCTCCTTCAAGCAAATCTGATCATTTCAAAAGAGGAAATATCCACAAATATGGAGTTGTTTTCACAAATATCACTTGTTGGGATTGTGTTACAAGAAACTGCTACAAGAATCAGCTTTCTGTTTTGCCAAGAAATCCAGTCCCATTCTCTCTGAAGTCCCCACCTCCTCAAATGACCATGGGTAAGTTACTAACAGCCTCAAACTGACTCTTCTCCTTTAAAAGACCTTGACTTGTACCTTCCATGGAGTTTGAGGACAATGAAAATGTTGGGGTTAATGTATAACAGAAAATCAACCATAATACCTGGCTTGCTAAAATGTTAACACAGAGACCCCTGAGGGTGATGGAAGATTTCAGAGAAAGGCGTAGGCCTTTGCAATGACGAGGCCTGGTGACCTGACTCTACGTGTACGAATGCCATGAGGAGTTGCCTTCCCCAAAGCTTTCTTAGACCAAACAGCCACACTGCCATCTAAGAGATGTATGCATTGCCCCTGAGGCTATGTTTAGCAGAACTCCTAGAACACGGAGATTAGCATATGGTATCTTTCCTGTAAAGAGATCCTTCCAGTTCCAGTAAGACTCCTTGCTACACATCACCTGCTTGAGAAACAGTGATAAGGATTTGTAATTATTCTAAAGGACCGATTAAAGTGGGAGCAAAGAAGAGCAAAGGGTCTTGGTCTCTGAGCACTGATGGCTTTGCCTGCTCTCTTTCTCAGCAAAGTTTGCAGTAATCCTTTATCCCTCAGTACAGGGACTGCTGGCCATTACGGGCATGAAAAGACTACAAATCATTGTACTTTGTATTCATTTATGCAACACACATTGATTGACCCTATAGGGCACAAGGGGCTGGACACTGGCTTCTAAAGAGAAACAGGTGGAGCCTCTGTCCTCCAGAATTCACATTCTAGACATTAGACATTTAGAAGACATTTAGAAAATATACAGCAAATTTGAGATTTCCTAGGTTAAAGGCAATTTTTTTCAGTCTGGCTTACACGCTATCCGTAATGCTCACCCAAGGGAGAAGAAAGACTTACATTCTCTCTCTCCATGTTAAGAAGGGAGTCGTTAGCAGTAAGTATAGCCCTCACAGAATGAATGTTTATTGCAATAAACAGAATGTCTGTGTTCCCTCAAAATTCTTATGTTGAAGCCTAATCCCCAAAGTGATAGTATTTGGAAGTATGGCCTTTGGGAAGCGATTAGGTTATAAGGGTGGAGACCTCATGGATGGGATTAGTGCCCTTATAAGAGACACTCCAGAGCTCCCTCACAGTCTTCCACCGTATGCAGACACAACAGAGGACAGCCATTTATGATCCAGGAAGTAGACTGCCACCAGACATAGAATCTTCCAGGGCCTTGATCTTGGACTTCCCAGTCTCTGGAACCATGAGAAATAACTTCCTGTTGTTAATAAGCCACCTCGTCTAAAGTATCCCATCACAGCAGCTTGAAAAAGACACTCATATCATGTGGCAGGCACAGTTTAAAGCATTTTACAGATATTTATAACAGATAGTTGCTTCAGTTAATTCTGACAATTATCCTAAGAGGGAGATAATGTTACTATCATTTTTATTTTGCAGATGAGAAAAGCAAACCTCAGGTAATTCATAATGGCCAAGGCCATACAATTAATGAAGCAATCAGAATGCTAACCTAAATCAAAGCACCACTAACTCCACATACCCTTAGTGATCTAAGTTCGTTAGCCAAAAATATTTATATTATTCTTGGGTTGAAATATACCTATAAATATGCAAATATTCATCTGATTGTGATTTTTTTCCAGAGGAAAAGAGACAACTGAATATAAAATAGAAAAATAAAAGTCACAATTTTCTCAATATTGTCCCTCTGGGGGAAAAAAAAAAGATCAGCCAAAATTTAGTAATAATATACTAGAAACTGTCTAAATTTGAAGTCAGAAACATGGGATGGGCACTAGGCACCAGGAATATTAGATCCACTTAAATCTGCTTGTCAAAGCATGAGGATTTCTTTCAAAGAGTGTTCCTGATTTCGTCATTAATCAGCTTATTCCCCTTTTTCCCTATTGACTGGCCATCTACTTCAACACAACACTTTGGCTGTTTTCAGAGCTTTCTCGTTCAGCCTTTAAATTAGCTAACTGCCCAGCCACAAGGCAGGTAGCAATTTATGCCAAACAAATGATGAGGCAGAAGGCATTGAGGAAAGGCTGCTTATTTTCTTTCTGCTCTCTTGTGAGATGGGAGAGTGTGACAAATATTTGTGGGTTGGTAAACTGTACTAATTTACAAGCCTGCTGTTATCCTTCTAATGTAACACTCCCTAGAGGAGCTCTGAGGAATGATCTAGTTGAAGCTTTCAGCTTCAATCAATAAACTTGGAAGATTATGAAACATGGGTTCCTATATAGTATAGTAAAATCCTGCTTTTACGCCATTGGGGGAAGGATTAATGCTATAAGTTATTTTGAAATATAAGTTAAAGAAATTAAAACAGGACTTAATATATTACTTCTCAAGCTTTACGACCAAAATAATAGTAATAACCACCATTTGTATGGCTCATTACAGCTCAAGGTATCCACTAGGATGCCTTGAAGGTATCTTAAAATCATCACCATCATCATCATGGCTACCATTCATTGGCCATCAGGCACGGCTCTACGTGCTTTACATGTGCTTTACTTGTTATTTCCCCCTTCATCTTCAAATTCTTTGTCCTTGTAATGTCTCATCTTAGTGAAGGAACCACCATCTATTTAATTATTCAAGTCATAAATCTAAGAGTCATCTAGATACCACTCTCTCCACACCCTACAAATATAACCCATAACCAAATCCAATAAATCCCATCCCCTAAGTCTATTTTTAAATACTCAGCACTGTTCTAGGTCTACCACAACCACCTTAGACCACTGTCTCTAGTGCAACAGCTTCTCAACTGACCTTCTGGTGTCCTCTGTCCTTCTATACTCCCCATTCATCTTCCCAGAATGGGCACTGAAATGCAAATCTGCTCATGTCATGCACACCTGTCCATGTACATAACACACTTCAAGGATTAGGCCCTGAACCATCACATGGCCTGCAGAGCATGTAAGGTCTGGTGCCTGCTCCCTAAGACCACTTTCTTCCTTGAGGTTCATCCTCCAGCTACCCCAGCATTTTTTCACATCCTACAAATGTATCCTGTACCCTCTCCCACTATGTTCCCTACTCTTTTCTGCCTCGAATGCTAGCACCACCAGTCTCCTTGCTTAGTTAATGCCAGTTCATCTGTCAACTCTCATCTCAAACATTATTCCTTTGGACAAAAGTCTCCTGACTCTCTTCCACAGACTTCCCTCTCCTCACTCAATTAAAATTTGTTATATGCCCTCATAGAACCATGCTCAATTTCCTTACTATCTGTTTCTAGAGAGCTGGGATGGTGTCTCATTAACATATCTTCACTCTGGAGACCAGTAATTGAGCAATGGAAGTAGGTACTCATTAATTAAATAATACACTTATAAATTATACTCCAAAAACCTTTCTCCATTTAATCTTCACAAATGCTCTATAAAAGAAGTATTAGTTAATATTATCCCCATTTTATAAAGGAGGTGATGCAAACCCAGAAAAGCCACATCTCTTGCACTCAGGCCAGTGGGTAATGCAACCAAACCTTAAACTTGGGTCTTTTAACTCTCTGGTCCTCCTAAAACACTTTCCTACCTTCCAAATAAGAAACCATAACATACATTATCACCAGTCAGCATAATGGGCTATGCCGAAGATCAACCCAGGCAAAAAAAGAGATAACAATTATCACAATAACTGTATAACTCAACAAAATGCTAAAAACATTAAACAGTCAACTAAAGTAGGTGAATTTTATGGCATGTAAATTATACTTCAATATTACTGCTTTTGAAAATCATAATTCCTAAGTGACATTTTGGAAAGTGGTTATTATGCACATCAAAGTTTGGAAACAGTGCTCTGTATGCAGCAAGACTACTTAAAAAAGGCAAATGTCCTCAAGGAGAAGGCTAATCACCTGGTTAAGACCTTGTACAGAGACACCTGCCTGCTCTTCAAAGTTAATTTTCCAATCAACAATGAGATTTCTGATAAATGAGAATAAAATACCATGTGTCATATACTATCAGCTATTCAACGAATAGCCACTGAATGTTCAATGTATATAAAACTTTAGTGCAAGCTGAAATCTCCAGTTGGTCACATGGGAAACCAAATGGGCACAAAAGTTCAAGTTTTACAAAAAGTCTTGTGGAAGTTATCTAACAAGTATACACTATTATACATCTCCGAAGTTGTGCTAATGTGAAAAATGTGATTTAAAACTAGTTTTTCCTAAACTGCTTCCACCAGGAACCTCTATTGAGTGGTTCAAGAATTCAATCTGCAATGTTGAACCCTATAAATGACTGTTCTGGCCATTAAATTACTCTGGAACAAATTAAAGCAAACGATAAGGACCTAGAACTGGAGAAAAGGTTGAGGTCAGCCTTTATGGTTCAAGTAGGATGTTGGCACCTAAAATGAGCCCAGGTTAGTAGAAAAGTTTCAAAGATCAAGCCATTACTGGAGGTGTGAATGAGGCTAGGAATTAGAAATGGGTAATGTCATATTACTTCTGTCATAAACAGAAGCAGAGCCAGGAGAGGCTCAGAGACCCAACATTCTCTTGACACATAGGAGAATGTGGTTCCTTCAGGACAAAATCAAAAACTCAATCCAAAATAACATACAATTAAAAAAAATTAAGTTTTTATTTTCTACCATGTTAAGGGAACCATGCTAAGTAATGTGCTTTAGCCTTTCAAAGTTCTGTAGCTAGTAGGGAATTTGAGCTGATGGACCCCAGAACCAGTGATTTCTCTGATATGCCTTCCCCTCCATTCATTTACTATTAATCCTGACATAAAAACATGCCCCAGCAATGACTAAGAGACATCAGAAACCACATTTGAATGGTTGTAGACTCTATAACGATGCTGTAATTCATACTTGTCTTCCCTGTTTTACATCCTAAGTAAATGTAATGCTAAGTAGGCCAAGTCAAATCTTATAAGCTTGACTGACAATCCTAACCTTGAAACCTGTATTGATGGCCTCTGGAATTTCAGGAAATACAATCAGTCAATTAGGCAGGCAGGCAGATAGGTAAATAGGTGGGTGGATGGATGGATGGATAGATATGATAAACAAATAGAAAAAAGAAAGTAAAGAATAAAATATTGCCCTTGCTTTTAAGGAACTTGTGATCTAATAATAGGGTAGAAATCAAGAACAACACTGTTATCCTAAAATGATAACAACATTGTTATCCTAAAAAACTACAATATAAGGAAAATATAGTACTCTAGAGTCTCAAAAGAGAAAAAGATTATTTGGAAACAGGTGAGGCTTTGTGGAATGAGGTCCTGAGATGATTCTGAGATGAAGTTGGACTGGACTTGGGCAGCTGGGCAGGAAAGCTTCAGGCAACACATATACCTGAAACAGAGAATAGGGCAGGAAACAAAGTTGGAGGAACACTAACTAGGAACACTCTCCTCACTTGAGCTAGGAGAATTTGTGCTAGTAAAAGAGAGCTGGAAAGCTGCTTAGTGCGGATCAGCATGTAGAGAGCAAGGCAGGCTGCACTGAAGGCTGGGCTTTAACAGGACAGGGCCCAAGTAGCCCCCTGGAGACTGTGGAGGATGGTGGTGATAGGACCAGAGCTACTCTTCACAAAAGTTGACACAGTGATGGTGTTCAAGATGAACTGGACCTCTGATTGGCAGCAGACAGATGGGTAGGCAGGCTGTGTTCATAGCCAGGTAGGAGGTGCTATGGGTCTGAACTAGTGTAGTGAGATGGAACGCCCAAAACAGGTATAGAAATATATAAAGAATGTACAGATACAAAATACATAGAAATGTTACTGGTGGAACCCTGGAGAGACACTGGAAGAGAAAGAGGTTTCCCTACCAGTTCCCACTCATCTCATTCAACAGCCTCCTGCTTCTGGTGGTTCTTCCAGTATCAGACTCTCTTAGGGAACGAAGTTGCCAGTACCCTGTTTCTACAGTGTGTAGTGGGCAGCATCAGTTATCACCTAGCGCCCAGCAGCCCTCCTGTCCCCCCACCCCAATACTTCTTGAGCATTACTGCTGTTGGTTTTGAGGTACCAGCTTCCCTGAGCATCCCAGATGACACACTTCCAGCAGGTTCCACCAGTGAAGCACCTTGAAATGTCCTCCACTGTCCTGTGCGCCACACCCGCTCCACCCAAATCTGGATCTTAATCCTGCGGTTGGGGAGAACCCACTTTCTGGTTTATTTTTTCGTTGGGAGCTCAACCTCAACCTGGGGGTAGTGGCTGCTCCTGTATGTGTTAATCCTATACTTTTCAGAATTCTCTTTACTTCTAAGCCAATGTCTCATAAATCCAATCCCTTGTCATGGCTCTTTGTGCTTTAGATTTCACTTCCACTGTTTAAATCACTGTGTGGTTTCTGTCTTCTTGGACTGTGACTGAAGTAAAAGGATTAACAAAATCTAATTTGTTAAGTGCAAAACAGTTCTTTGTACATTTTTAAAGTGTTTGTTATAATATTTTAGTATGAGGGCCAGAAAGGAATAAGTATAATTTTAGATCTAGCATTATATGTATATACATATATATATATATATGTCTACTCTAACCTGGTAACCTTGGGGAAAGAAACTCTGTTTTCCTTCTATTTCATTTATAGTTTTTACCATTAAGTATATGTGTACAATAAAACGAATTGTCTGTCATACTAAAGACCAGAAATTTACATTAAATAACCGATATTAAAAACAAATACATAGTGAAAGCGTATATATTTTAGTGTTTTAACTGACAGACATAGTAGCATTGGCTGGATGATAAATTCAAGTTAACAACTCCTATTTCATAAAAAGGCATTTCTTATTTATTTATTTATTTACTTACTTTTTTTTTTTTTTAAGATTTTATTTATTTGACAGAGAGAAACACAGCCAGAGAGGGAACACAAGCAGGGGGAGTGAGAGAGGTTCCCGCCGAGCAGGCAGCCCGATGTGGGACTTGATCCCGGGTCTCCAGGATCATGACCTGAGCCGAAGGCAGTGGCTTAACCAACTGAGCCACCCAGGCGTCCCTTTACTTACTTACTTTTAATTTTTTTCCATAACCCAGACGCCCTATCCCTCCCCTCCCACCCCCCAGAAACTCTCAGTTTGTTTCCTGGGATTAAGAGTCTCTTGCGTTTTGTCTCTCTCCCTCGTCCCATCTTGTTTCATTTAAATCCCCTCCCCTCCCCCGTCTGGGTGGCTATTTTAGGCATCAACCTTCAGCATGGGTCGTGATCTCAGAGTCCTGGAATCCAGCCCCATGTCAGGCTCCCTGCTGAGCTTCTCCATCTCCCTCTGTCCCTCCCCTACATCAATTGGTACTTACTCTATTAAATAAATAAAAAAATCTTTAAAACAAATAAATAAACAGAACGGGAAACAACAAGTGTTGGAGAGGCTGTGGAGAAAGGGAACCCTCTTACACTGTTGGTGGAAATGCAAGTTGATGCAGTCGCTTTGGGAAACAGTGTGGAGAGTCCTTAAAATATTAAAAATTGCGCCACCCTAGGATGCTGCAATTGCACTACTGGGTATTTACCCCAAAGATACAGATGTAGTGAAAAGAAGGGCCATATGCACCCCAATGTTCATAGCAGCAATGGCCACAATCACCAAACTGTGGAAAGAGCCAAGGTGCCCTTCAACAGACAAATGGATAAAGAAGATATGATCCACATATACAATGGAATATTACACCTCCATCAAAAAGGATGGATACCCAACTTTTGGAGCAACATGGACTGGACTGGAGGAGATTATGCTGAATGAAATAAGCCAAGCAGAGAAAGTAAAATATAATATGGTTTTACTTACTTGTGGAGGATAAGGAGTAATATGGAGGACAGTAGAAGGAAAGGAAATGTGAATTAGAGTAAATCAGGGAGGGAGATAAAACATGAGAGACTTTGCACTCAAAAACAAACTGAGGGTCTTGGAAGGGAGGGTAGTGGAGGGATGAGTAAGCCTGGTGGTGGGTATTGAAGGCATGTAGTGCATGGAGCACTGGGTGTGGGGCATAAATGATGAATCTTAGGACACTGAAAAAAAAATGTAATAAAAAATGAAAAAAATAATAAAACATATAAATAAATAAATAAATAAATAAATAAATAAATAAATAAATAAATTTATTTTAAAAAATGGTTCCCACACAAGGTTAAAAATGTATAATACATTATACTTTCCCATATACTTTCTTGGAATTTTTTTAATTTTACATTCATAATGATTCCAATAGTACTTAGGGAAGATATTATCCCTGTAATTCCTGACATAGGGACACTGAAGCTGGAAGAGGTTAAATGCTCTCCGTGTGATCCCACAGTGCTAATTAGTGATAAATGTGAGAAATGATCCCTGATCTCCCAGTTCACAGCTAAATGCTTTTTCTTCTTTACCATATTAACTCTGTGATAACCATGATCAAGATAGATTCAATCTCAAATAACATTTTAACTTAACTTTTTCTCTAAAATATGAAATATTTTGGGGCACCTGGGTGGCTCAGTCATTAAGCATCTGCCTTCAGCTCAGGTCATGTTCCCAAAGTCCCGGGATCCAGCCCTGCACCAAGCTCCCTGCTCAGCGAGAAGCCTGCTTCTCCCTCTCTCACTCCCCCTACTTGTGTTCCCTCTCTAGCTGTGTTTCTCTTTGTCAAATAAATAAATATTTAAAATAAATAAAATAAAATAAAATAAAATAAAATAAAATAAAATAAAATAAAATAAAATAAAATGTGAAGTATTTCAAGACAAGTTTAGGAGATTCACGTAGACTAACTTGATGGTTTCCACCTTGGGCCTTACCCTCCAATACCCATCTCCACCACTAATATGTCCATGATTCTTGGAAAGACCTTGGATATGTTCTGTTACAGGTCCCTTATCCCTGTGATGGAGATAATGATAGATCTCAGCTTGCTGCTCTGCCTCTGACCCTGTGCCTGTCACACAACGTTTCTGCATCTCAGTTTCTTCATCTCTAAGATGTTATTGACCTCTCACATCACGTATGAGCTCTCTTCCTCCTCTAAACCACTATGATCCTAAAACTGCTGAGTCATTACCAATCTCACTTTCTTCATCCACAAAATGTACAATTAAACTGGATGTTACATTAAATCCTTGCCAGTGCTCACGTGCTTTGATTCTAATATTTGAAAGATGGCTCCAGTCTCAGGACTATATTAATGTGCCATTTGGGAAAGTGGTTCATCAGAATCACCATGGCATTTTTAAAAAATAATGCCATCCACTTTATATACTGATTCCAAAGGTCTGAATGAGGCCAGGAATCTGTATTTTAAAACACACCAGGGATTGGATGGCTGGGTGTGAGAATCACCGATTCCAAGCACTCAGACTCATTGTTTTATAGTCATACCTTGTACAGCACAGCTCCTAAAAGCTTCTGAGAACTGATTATTTGCCATTTCATTACTGAATAACAAATCACAGTTTCTCATTTTTGCATTGCGCACATGAAAAGCCCACTTTCAGTTCAGTGGTAAGAACTGATAGCTACATTATATTATGAAATTTAGAAATGACAGATCCTTAGTGCTTGAAAGATCCAGATGACAGAAATCAAATCTGTGACAGCTGGCAGATTTTCCAAAGCTCTCAAAGCAAAAACCAAAAACATATGCTGAAGAGCCCAGCTCAAAAACAAGTATATGAAAAGATTTAATAAGACACCTCCCATGATCACAGAAGCTTAGAGTTAGAAAGACTTCATCTATAGTATTTATCTTTGAACATCATGTTTTACTGGTGACTTCTTGGATCTAAGAGTAGAAGGACCTCTATTCAAATTCTGATTTTAACTACAAGCTCGGGGACTGCTACCTACTTACTTACCTTTGGTCATATATATGTCTGCCAAATGAAGATGTCCAACTGGAAACTGTCTGCATTAAAATTAAATAATTCTGTGAAAGGTGAGGTTAAGAAAGTAAAATATGTTGAATTTGATTTTGTTATCAAGATTATGGATAACGCAATAGCTAGTTCCAATGGTTATACACAGTGTTATACACAGTGTTATTACCATTTAGTGAGTTCCTTTCAAAAATACCACATCACAGCAGCAGGCAAAATAAGCAGCCTAGACAATACTGTGTCCTTCACAAAAGAGGAGGCTCGTGTTTGGTAGTAACGGCAGAAAGCACTTACATATCGGGCATGTTATGAACGTTCAAAACACAGCAATTCATTTAATGCTCACAACAGTCAAATAAAGCAGGTAGTCCCTCTGAATCAGAGAGATCAGCAACTCGCCAAAGGTCCCACAGCCAGGACATGCCAGACAGGGATTCAAGCTCAAGCAATTTGATTCTAAAGTTTGTGCCCTTATTGTTACAGGATGTAACATCCTGCCTCTATGGAGCTAACAAACTTCAAAAAATTCCCAGTCAGAGATTGTTCCCACAGGTCAATGGGTCATCAGTTTTCCTGAGAAACTGTAAGCAATTACAGGACCTGATTCAATGTTCTTAGGATTCACGGTTGTGTGACACACAGGAATCGAAGCTGTTGAAGGGAAACAGATTTAAGATGCAAAAGTGACCACTACTTGTGTCCATGCTTCCAGAAAACTAACTCCTTTGCTATCTTTTTAAGACTGTGTACTACCAGACACCAAAAAACCCTGCCTTGGTTTTTTCTATTTGGGTTCCAGAATCTTGACCCTGATGGTCAGAAAATTTCTGCCAGTGCAAATCTACACATAGCAACGCCTAGATGAGGGATGCCTGGGTGGCTCAGTCCTTAAATGTCTGCCTTCGGCTCTGGTCATGATCCCAGAGTCCCAGGATCCAGCCCTGCATCAGGCTCCCTGCTCCGCATAAAATCTTAAAAAACAAAAACAAAAACAAACCACAATGCCTAGATGCAATATTTTAACTCACAAATATATGAAAATGACAAAAAAAGATTTGTCCAGGATGTTAGAACCCACAATCTATTATAAAAACATTATTCATTTTATTTTACAGTTCACTGACAGCATATAAAATAAAGTATAAAGGATATAGAGAGAGTTTTCAGTCTGTGGTCCTTCCTCACAAGAAAAGTAGAGATCACCTGTGACTAATGTGGCTGCAGAAGGAGTCTCCTCGCTGGTCCCAGAATCCCCCTCTCCTTGAAGTCTATGATGGTGTGGGAAGCCATGGCTCATCCAGCTGCCCAGGCCCACACTCAAAAGTGTGCAACTACGGCATTGAGAATAAAGACCCCTAAAATGGGCCTTTGAGGGCTGGGTGGGCCTTGCCCCAATCCAGCTTTTGTTCTTCTAACCTGTTTTCCCACTGGACCCCAGTAATGACTGCAGAACCTGGGAGCATCTGTCTCTGCGCAGAACCTGAGAGGTGCTGGGGAAGTGCTATACCCACTTGCTCATTGTACCCTTATCTTTACATTGCTTGTTTTAATAGCTCAGTAGTCAACCAAAGCAATTGAAAGCTGAATCCAAGTCTCAGTCTTGCTAATCTTTAAACCCAGACAGGCCTTTGTGGGCTGGCATAGCTCAGCTGGGATTGGACTCTGTTGTTTGCATCAGGCCCCTTATTAGGAGTCTTTGTCTTTGCCTGGGCTCTTGATGAAAGTACAGTCTTGGAGCACTGGCTATTTGGGGTGACCCCAGAAAGGACGGTGGTATACAACTGCCCCAGCTGGAGGTCTCCTGAGTGTTCTGAGCTGTCTCAGCTGAAAGGAGCATTCTTATGCTCAACTTGTTCTCTTTTGTAGTGGTGATAGAAGAGGTTTTTAATGCCCCTTCCTTAAGAATGGTCTCTTCCTGCTTGATGTAGAACTGAAAAAACAAAAACAAAAAATCCTCCACTGGTACAGCTTAAAGACCCTTCCTGTCTAACAGGATTAATCACCCAGGCACCTTTAGTGGGGGTTCGCACTAGCATTACTGTTTCATCTCATCTTGCTGGTCTGAGGTTTACAGTATGTAGAACCTGTGTACTTCATGCTAAATATTCCCAAACCCAAGTTGCTGGGATGCCAACTGCCAACATTATACTCTAGTGTTAAATAAAACATACCACCTAATCAGAACTAAAATTCCAAATTCTCAATAAAGCCACCCATGCCCATACATTGCCTATCTGACCCTAACCTAGACTCTATTTGTTCATACCACTCTTTTTTTTTTTTTTAAGATTTTATTTATTTACTTGACAGAGAGAGAGACAGAGATCACAAATAGGCAGAGGAGCAGGCAGAGAGACAGGAGGGAGCAGGCTCCCTGCTGAGCAGAGAGCCCAATGAGGCCTGGATCCCAGGATCTGAGATCCTGAGATCATGACCTGAGCCAAAGGCAGAGGCTTTAACCTACTGGGCCACCCAGGCACCCTGTTCATGCCACTCTTGACTGATAGCACAGAGTTCCCTTCCCAGAATTTAAATCCTATCCCTTTATCTAAATAAGCTCTGAGAGCAACTTGGAAAAATACCACATTTGGCATCTCCCCTAGGAATTTTCATGTAACAGCTCCTCAAAATAGTGTGATCACTGACTATTGACAATACTGAAGTTCAGACACACAATTATCAGTATCTATAAAGGCAAAATCGCATTGTGCTCTAATTCCCCAGGAAAACTGAAAAAAAGGTGTTCCAATAAGAACAAGCAAAATGAGAGAATTTTCAATATGGAAAGGATTTTCCACAATTTTTTCAAATTTTTTGAGAAAAAATTTCAAAAACAGTCACTTGCATTCTTAAATTCCTTTTGGTTTGCAAATGTTATTAACCTCAACCCAAGGCTGTATCTTTACGATGAATAGAAACATATTTGAAAGTGGGGGAAAGAAACAGGGGGATTGATAAATCAGTTGTCATCAAGTTACTCTAAATATCCAATTTCAAACTTGACAAAATCCATCAACTTATTTTTTCGCACTAAAATTAAAGCATGCAACCATAATTTGACCGATTCTCCCTTCTGAGTTGGCTCTTCTGCTTGATACCTTATTAGTTAGTGATAGGATCTGGCTGACAGGTGTGATAATGGAAGTTAAATGCTCAGCAAACCCCAGGAATATCACTTTCAAACTGAAGTTGATGTCCATGTAAATAAGTTACCTGAAATAATAGTAACTTGCATATGTACAGTGCTTTATGGTTTGAAAAGCATTTTCAAATATATCAGCTGATGTGGTATAATATTCTTACAAAATAAGCAGAACAGGAATGATTACCTCATACAGAAGAGCAAATGTCATGCCATAAAGAAAGAAACAGGTTAAATCTTTCATTATTTACATACCTCCTTTATATTCATTATGAAAGGCAGTGATCATTAAAGAGATGTATCTACCCGTGGTAAGACGGCACTACCTATTTTTTTGTGTATGTGCCATTGTCAGACGTTGTAGGACAAGCATTCTCGTGGTTTTGCATGCACACCAATCACTTAAAGGGCTTGAGATTGTTTAAGTTTCTGAGTCAGTAGGTCAGGGGCAGGGGAGGAGTTGCATATCTAATGCAGTCCCACACAGCACTAATGTGAATGGTCTGGGGACCACTCTTTGAAAACTGTCAAATACTCAAAACACACTTCTCTTCTGTCTCCCACTGACCCCAGATGAGAATATGAGCAGGTCCCAAGGCATTCCTGCTCATAGTTGTGTTCTCCTAAATTGTAAATACTCTAAATTTTAAACACAATTACAAATATAATTTCAATTCAGAAAGTAGACTGTCCAGTTTATGTTATTAATCAAAACTCTGAACTTAAGGGCACCTGGGTGGCTCAGAGGCTTAA